>JAUTXW010005166.1:0-97569 GCA_030620095.1 Kuschelorhynchus macadamiae
AGTTAACAGAGGAAATTTTAGTAATAACACCAATTTTACGTTTATACTTTTTTTTTATAACTAGTTTCGACAAAATGGCCACGTATAATGCTATTCGCCGATCCACCATATACCACGGTCGAAACGGAAGTCCTCATGTTTGTAAATTAAGTTTGTTTAATACTTAGACAAGGAAAGAGAGGGGACGGATAACGCCAGCTGTTTTGAAGGCCAACTGGCACCACACATGTTTGCCAGTGGCGTATCACATGATTGATATTATTAATAAATGTAAATTTTTTGTGATGTAACTTATTTAGCGTTTTGGTTCACCGACGCATATATGAGAAAAGAAGGTGATAAGTAAGAGGACTTTAGACGAAAATGCAATTTATTTTCTATCAAAATGAAAACCATGTGCAAAATTAAAATCTGCTTAAACTTTTACCGAGCGCCTGTTAGCTTTAAATTTTTGTAATGTAAATTATCTTGGAAAAATTAGTATTTAGCTATTCTGCTTTTTATGTATTTATGGACCTTCTTAATACAAATAAAACTAGGTATATAATTTAATTACGTTATATTTTATTTCATATAGCTGAAATATTTTACAGGGATTCTACATACTAAATACAATTACAAAAAACTTAAAACTAAAAAAATTATATACATTATTATAAATACTAAAGCTAAACCAATACAATAAATGTTATTGTCCCTTAAACAAAATTAGCTTGGTATATTGACTTCTGATGGGATCTACTACTTCAGATTGCCTTTTTTATAAAATGCAAACGAATATTTAAATACTGTAAAATGATAGATTCCATCAAAAAATATAAGTGGTTTGTAGTACCTTCTGATGCATGTTCTTTTAAATAATTAAAATATTTTGATTGTATGCAGCTAAACATAATTTTGCTTTTTAAGATACTTAAAAAATTATTCTTTTTGATATCGTGCTCATAAATTCGCAAAAAATGTTCGCTTAATTTACAAATTTCTATTACGTCTTTAGAGGGATATGTTAATCCACCTCGATTTTTTTGGGAAATTAAGGAGTTTAAATAATTTTCTTTTTCCCCAATTAAAGATTGTATGCACATTTCACATTTAATTAATGATTGTAACCTACGTGATACAAAACCCGCTATATAAATTATAATTTCTTTTGAACATTTACTAATTACATGGGTATTCATTATATATTCATGATCTTCCCAAATGCTTTGCAACATTGGATACTTTTCAGATACCTCTGGGAGAAAATCAGGTGGTGCAATATTGAGTTCTGGTTTTTCAAACCTGCTTGATCCCACTAGTATAGGTATGTCATCTAAGGGAATACAATTCCCCATTCCCCCTTCACGAATTTCTGCTCGGACTAAAAGTCATTTGTAAGCAGCCGTAAATTGTCTACAGGTAGGATTATTATTCCAACCACCCCTTGATCTTATGGATGAAAAAAATAGTTCAAGATGGTCTTGACTAATTTTATAACATGGAAGGTAAACAAGATAATTTTTTGAAATTGCTTCATCATACATCAGCAAGGCACTTTTTAAAGATATTATAAAACCTAGAAAGCCCGTTTTCCTTTTGGAATGTATTAGTAATTGATTGTTTGTACATTTTAATGTTGAAATATAATCAATTGCTTCAGAAATAAACTTCCTACTTTGGAATATATTTTTGTTAAAAATGGGTTTTTTATATCTTGGTGCAGCAAGGGTTCGGCTGTTTAATACATCAAAAATATTATTTAACATTTTAATAACATTGACTGTAGCCTTACAACCACGAAATTCTTCAAGGCCTAAAGTTTCCTCACAAAAAGTTAGAGCATCTGCTACTGATTCGCTTAATAATTGGACAGCTAATCTAACTTTCATTTTTTGCTTAAAAAACTTGATGTGGGCTTTTCTAAGTTTGTTCCCTAAATGAAGTCCTTCAGATTGTTGTAAATTTTCTAATTTTTCTATGTACTCCCACTTAATTAAATTCCCCTGACCATCTACTAATTGTTTGCTCTCTCCGAATGTATTTCTAACTAGTTTAAGCATATGACATGGATCATAAAAAACAAAAATATTGCTGTTACGAATTGTAAAATATGTTTTCATATTTTGCAGTTCTGTGACACGGCCTAAAAGATTTGCCATTGCGACATTCGAAGGAGCACCGTCAAAAGTTAATGATAATACATGGGCACCAGTTTCTTTAATTAATTCTATGCATTGAGACACAAGGGAACTTTTTTGCATGCCAGTTAACCCGTCTACAAAAAAATACCTTACTGGTATTTTCCATGTACCATTTATGCAAACAGCCATTAAAACAAAAGCTTCTTTTGCTACTGCATTTTGATCATCGTCCAAGTCTACCCCATAGTAAACATATCCATGAAACTTTCTCCCATCCCATTCCACTTGTTTTCGAATTGAAATTTCGTCAATAACAAGTGCAATGAGAGTAGGTCTATCAGATATTTGGACATATTTTCTTAAAGTGTCAAAACACTCTTTGGTAAAACCTGGTTCCACGTTTATATTTTTAAACCACTTTCCTATGGTACTCCTATGGGGTAAACAAGTATCAAAAACTTTTCAAATGTAATCATAAGCTTTAGGTGAAAAAAAACTGACCGTTATTGCAAACTTTCTTAATTCTGGAGAATATTTAGCATTTTTTTTCAATTTACGTTTTTGCAGTTCTTTGGTTATTCCAGACATGTTGGAAAGTAATACAGAATTTTCTGAGCTTATCAAATTTTTACTAGCTAAATGTTTTATGATTTGCTTCAATGACAAAACCTTCTTTTTATACCTTCGTACTTTCTGCGACAAGATTTTTATCTTCTTTGTTTTTTGCTGACTTTTTACCCTTTCCCTAAATAGCTGTTGACGTAGTTTTTTTTTCCTAGGAGTCTCTGAATGGATATCTTCCAGGGTACTACTTGATGTAGAAGCTACTGCTGATGTGGAGGCAGTATTCTGAATATTTTGTTCATGAGATCTCTTTGTTGTCTGCAACAATTTGATTTGTTAAATTTTTAGTACTGTACAGTCAAATAATATGCAGTACACCAATTAGTAACATTTTTTCCAACCAAAATATATAAAATGGTAATCAAGTCTCATTAATATTTCTTTAAAAAATGTGTGTTATATAAATGTTATAGTAGTTTTTTGTGCCACTTTAACTCAACATTTGGTTTATAATAGGTTTATATCTTGAACATCTATAAACAGTTATGATTTGTAATTAGCATACTTTATATATCACTTTAGGCATAAATAACTAGATGGTTTAGAAATTGTGGTTTAAAGGCATATATATTGTTTTATCAATCAAATATACTCCAATTTCCATATCAGAGAGGTATTACTGTGTAACTGTTTAAACATGAACAATTATTAAATTTTGCCTACCATTAAAGAGAAATTAACTATAGTAATAGTAAATAACAATAAATATTATATTAAATACCTTATAAATTATATAATAAAGTAAAAAAAATATAGCAATTACTTCTACTAATCAAACAATGTTATTTGGATAGTTACAAAAACTATACTTTACCTTTTTTGGTTGCATATATTTGGGCAGTTCTGGAAATATTGTCGGTACGGCTTCATCCAAAAGACAATTTCTTTCGCCAATGCGATAAAAGAATTTTTTTTCAAAATGCTTGGAACAAAGTCTGTGATTCTTTGTTGGAGACCAGTCTGCAAGTTTCAGATTCTGAACCCAAAGTTCTCGCCTTACCAGATTTGTAGGAAATCTTAAAAAAAAACTTATGTGAAACTTCAAAAGAATATGTTTTATTATCAAAATAAACCAATTTTCCTATTGCAGAACTAATAGTAATTAGATAAAATAATATTAAACAAAGTTAATAATAACAATATTAACATTATGGTTCAAAAATATAGTAATAAACAATTTTTCATAAGCGTAATTATTAAAATATATATGAACGCCACCACTGCTCAAATGACATTTACTCGAGGAGATTAACCCAATTATGAATACTTAATTAGGTAATCATGAATAAAAATAGACATGTTTATGTCCCACACTGCGCAGTATCGTGAAATCAGTCAGCTGTTAGATCATATTAAAATATTATACCAAATAACTACTTAGAACATGAGATAAATGGTTTTTTAAATACAATTGAGAAATTACTTTATTATTTCTCACCTGTGAAACGTAACTTCAGGTTCCTTTCTGTCACTCCGACTTTTACAGTTTTAAGCACAACAAACCACCATTTCTCTAACACAAAATTTATAGTTTTTAACACACTTTCCGCTGAATAATCCACAAAAGAAACTGTGGTGACACCTCGATTGTCTGGCACCATAAAATGGCGTCCTAATGAATTTCTGCTTCAATTTGCGCCAGCGCCGTAAACGGGTGTTACGCGTCCTCTCTCTCTTTCCTTGTCTAAGGTTTAATATATATTTTTAGGTTATGTTGATCCTCATCTGACATTAAATTTATCTTTAATAAACTCCATACATTCTACTGAAGTGGGCATTTGAGTATGTTGTTCGCTTTGAAGGGCACTATTAGGCTTTTCATTAGTGTAGGTATATTCGTTTATATATGAATTGTAATTGTTTTTTTCCGGTCTCGAGTTAGGTTCATAAAGTGAATCGTTATATGTGTTTTTATCATATCCTTTTTGGATATTTCTTTTTTTGTTTGGTTCTAATGTAGCCATTTGTTGGTAAGACCTTTTAGTGGAGGTGTTGAAGTTATATGTACGCCTTTGGGTTGGTACAACTGTGTCTTTTTTAGTTTGAGTATCACTTTCTGTTGTGTTTCTCGGCAAAGCAGGGAAGTTTCTTGGGTCATAATTATGATTGTCTTTGATTGTGTAGTTTTTGGGGTACATTTTCTCCGCATCAAAATATGTTAGATTTTCCTAAGTTGAGAAATGTTAGTTTGGTAAACGTCAAGTTTCGATTCACCTATCACAATCAAGATATTCAACGCATGCGCAGTATTCACTGTGCTACGGAGACAATTGTTTCCATAGGCGACGTTAGTTCCTCAGTTTTTCTTTAAAGCTCGCAGTATAGTAGTTAATATGTATATGATAAATTAATGTTTCTCTTTAAAGTTGTATCTCGATGGTTTTCATAACGTCAATAAACAACATGAACAGTTCTGAGAAATCTGGATCTTTTTTAAGATCCGGGTCAACGGATCTGGATCAGTTTAAAGACCCGAATCGGTGATCCGGATCTCTTTAAATGGATTAAAATAGGCGGGTAATATTCGTTATTGGGTAGGCGTAGCTTAATCTATTTGAAGGCTTCGTAAGTATACAACATCGATTTTATAGACAAAATTGTCCGTATATCTTTTCACAGTTTAATTTTTGCGACGATTCAGATAGTTCCTTCTCCAGTCTGTTTTTTCTTTACAAATTTGTATGTTATTCACAGGAAAACGTTTTAAGTAAAATAGTGCATTAAAACATTTTTTTTTCGAGATTTTGTATCTTTATATTTTCCTTTTTCACCAAATTTTTCCTATATACCCTGCGAGATTAAATGCAAAAAATATAATATGTTCGCAACTTCCAAAGGTTTTTCAATTCTTATTTTATGTATTTATTAGAATTATATTAACCGTAGTCGATCCGTGCGGATCGTTATGTTGTTCCTTTGTATTTGGTTGCCCGTCCAAAGTAATAAGGACATAATTTTTAAAGATATACTTTTAATACTTTTTTATATTTTTACTGTTTCGATTTTCTCATTAATTTACGAGGCTTAAGAATTTTGCTATAGTAGTTTTGAAGTTTTTTATATTTCCATTTGTATCCATTTTACAACATGTGTATATAGTAATAATAGCAATAATATACAAACATGACCTATAATCCTTGTTTATGTATAGATAATTGTTCAACGCTGAGTTAGTACTGGACATCACTACTAGAAAACGGGTTCACGAGGTGTGTTCATTCTAGAATTTTTACTACTAAAGACGTGGTGGGATATGGCAACGTACCCCTGGTTTTCGGAAAGGCGACATTGTCAAAGTGAACTCGTTATGCCAACAATAAACTGCCTAAGATTTTTTTTGTTTTTGATTTGAAAGTTATTATCCTTGCTTATATATGTCCATCTATAAATAAGATTGCTATCTTTCTTTGATGGTGTAAATGCGCTGGTGAAATGTCATAATAACTGATAACACGATTTTCGACAGCTAATTGGATATTCAATTTTTTTCGATTCGGCAACACAGTAGCCGTTATCGATCAACCGAGCATCGCAAAACTATCACAAAAAAATGGACCGACTAAAGATAAAAGTAAACAAAGACCATACAATGCTTGTAATGTTAATGGTATTTCTTTCAGCTAAAAATTGATTTTGTGGTTCGTAGTGAAATAGATTTAACTAAAATATTAAGATTACAAGATAATTAATTCTGAATTTTATTTTGAAGTAAATATACTTAATTAAGTAATTACCAAATTTGAAAGTGTAATTCTTGTAAATTGCTGTTACTTATTAATGTCTAAATAAAATTGCTGTTACCTATTAATGTCTAAATAAACTGGAAGGGCTGGAAACCCTCTTTAAAATTAAATTAGAGGAAAAAACACTGGCGTAGCCAGAAAAATTGTCTGAGGGGGGAGGCCTAAAATTTTACGCACGACCGTTTTTAGAATATATAAAGTGTTAAAAACGACACGGCAGTAAAAATAAGCGGCTAAAAAAGCCTTTTTGACGCCTTTTATTTAACTCCTGGTTGTATATTTTGTTATGCCGTGTTTGTACTAAATTCGCCGGTTCTAAAAAAAATACCTCCGTGGTATGAACCAACGTTTAACACTTACCTAGGATCCCGCAACGTTGCGTTCGATATAACTCGTAGCGTATAGTAAAATCGTAATGCGTATGCGTACCTGTCATTTGATTTGATACGGTCAACAATTTTTTTTCTTAAATATCGGAGTCCCGCCGCTTGCCGAGTCTTCCGTTTGACAATCCTTATTGTAATATAGATACTCTTTTGTATTGGTACGCTTTCTTACATCAATCCCCACCTCCCCAAAAAAAGAATCTAACCAAGGGTAACCTAAACGCAACAGGCTTTTTAAAATAGTTGTTTTTGTGCATACGGTTAGGGATAGAGATGGCTAGCGAGTGAATGATTCGGTTCGCGTGATCCGATTTAAGGAATGACTCGAGTCACTCATCTTAAAATCACTCGAGTCTCGCATCTCAGACGATTGCTAAGTTCACGTACTACGTACACTCTCTTTATTTATTCTTTGTTCCATGCCTGGCAGTCGGTGTTGAATGAATTAAATATTATTTAATTGTCAATATTTTTACATAACTGATAGATGGAAGGGGTTTCATTCGTTTATTTTTTATTCCTAATACTAGAAGAAACATAATTTGTTTTTATTTTAATTCTAATCATTAAATTGATTATGAATGAGTGTAATTCATATTTGCACCCAAGACTTTCAAAGAATAATAAAATAAAGTTAATATATTATAAATAAAATAGTAGAACGATTAAAACATTACAAAATATATTTAAATATTTATAATTTACAAAAACAAACATTTTTTTCAAAACCGTTAATACGTGTAAAGTAATCCCACACTATACCCGTTTGTTTTTCTATTCTTGCCGATGCTAGTTAACTTTTAATTTTCAAAATATTATCCAAGGGCACACTGTTAATAATTGCGAATAATACCAATGATTAAAATATCATATCAACTAAGCACGTCTTCGCAGCATTCGGAACTCTGGGAATTATAGCCTTAAACCCAATAACCAATAATAAAGCATGCATACGATTTTAGAAATGTATACAACTACTACAAACATTTATGTTTATACGGGGATAAAGTAACTGTCGTACTGTAGGAATGTTCAGCAAAATGCGCCATCTGCTAGTTCCGAGCAAAAATAATGTTATACGTCCGCACGCAAATCAAGTTGAAACATGTAAATGCGAGTGATTCACTGAGAATCTAGCGGCAAGCAAGAAATGACAGGTATGCTCTGAATTACGCTCCGATAAAATGACATGATTCATTTAATGCTGATAAACTGACTTGACTAAAAAGACTCGCTTTTGCCATCTCTAGTTATGGATGCGTCTTTAACATTGCTTTTACCTGTCAAATGTTACAAAACTAGGGATGTCTAGAAAAACGAGTTATTTTGATCTCTGGAATTTTTGCAGGGACTAACCGATTATTAATTAATTAATTTTTGATTCCACCTAATAATAGATAAACCTAATTACCGGTCACTTCGACTAGTGATGAGCACTATTGAATGAAATGGACTATTAAATAATTGGTAATCGTTCATTATCAACTGAGGAGCAACCACGCAAAAGTTAACAAATCCACTTCTACTAATTTTGCATAACACGATATTTTTTGCTATAGTCCTAAATTTAAATCAAATTTAAAACTTTTTTCTTTTAAAAAAATGGAAAAAAATATAAGATATTACTCTCAAAATTTGAATATTTAAGAGTTTTTGCGATATTTCGTATGGATTTGTTTGCTTTTGCTTGAATGACATGGATTTGCACTGTTTTGCTTGACGCATTTTTTGGATTTGTTCTGTTCTGACCGGCAAATATTAAAAAAAACTATTTTAAGCGGAAACAATTTTTATTTAATAAACTGAATAGAAATTAACTTAAAACACTCTTTCATGAGAAACAGCGGATAAGTTCAAGTAACTGTATAAATTGCCACACAACACATTCTTGAATTGGGATCTGTATATTGGACAACTCGTGAAACGACATATTGCCCGATTTTTTTATTAAAATGTAACTTTTCATACCCCTTCTTTTCACTCTCACCCCTTATTTTCTACTAAAATATCAAATAGATTTCATAATTAAGATCTGTATACCCGAAAACATACAAAACAATGTATTACACGGTTATTTGTTAGAAAATATGCCATTTTTCACCAATTAACCCCCAGTTTACCCCTTCCTCTAAGCCGATTTTGCACAAATACAATCCAAATTCCAAAACAAACAGCTTGGCAACAATGCGGAACTCACCATTGAATCAGGTACAAAATAATAAACATTACCTTTCAATTCGTTTACCGTTTGAGCTCTCTGCGAGTAGGTTTTCGTAGCTTTTTTCGAGACCCACTATTACCATCAACTACTGCGATAGTTTCATCCATCAGAAACAATAAACAAAGAACACAATAACTAAACAAATTTGAATATAGAAACATAATATGAAACACTCCAAATAATACCAGAGGAAGTAAAGCAACGATATTGGTGACGCTTTTTTATGGCTAGAAGTATTAGGCAAAATCCCATTATAGTTTTCTTGGCTAAAATCGTATTAAGAACAATGCAACAAGGGTTAGTTATCTTATCCCGTACGAGCCATGCACAAAATAGGAATTTTTATTCCTAGTTCTGAAGTATTACAGGATTTGTTTACTTTTGCATGATTTGTGGCATTGCGTTCTATGGAAGGATTTGTTGCCTTTTGTCAAACTTACACTGGAATTAATAAGAATTATTAATTCATGAATTTGTTACTTTTTGGTTGAAATGTTGAATTTCAGCATATACTTTTACAAGGATATATCTATTTTCGGCTGAATTTTTGGATGGGATCTTAGGGGTACGACCGATTTCTACCAGATACAATGCCTAACTCATTTTTCGACAAACTTGGATTTGTTCACTTTTGCGTGGTTACTCCTCAACTATCGAATAATTTTATACGAATAAATTCGTCCGTTGCTTTGAATTTTAATTTATACTTACAGGAAAAGCCCATATCCAGTTATATTAAAGTTACAGAGACACAGCCTTCTACTTACGTATCATCAAAAAATCGCAGCTTTATTTTATATTACCTCAACAACGGAGCCATTAATAATATGACTTTATTTAATAATGATGACATTAACGGTGGAATTTGATTCCGTTTTGCTTGGATTTAAAAAGAGCGGACGTAACAAGCAGACGTAAAGAATTTGACGAGTGTATTCCCCCCTGGTCAAATGCCAGTCTACTTTGTTATAGGCTGAGTAATGTTATAATAAGTTGTACAAAATATTTATTAAATCATTTAATTAAAAATTCAATTTTCATCTACTACGTTCACTACCTTATTTCTTCAACATCAAAACACAAATTAATAAAAAAGATAATATTCTTAACACAACATATTTGAAAGCAAGGAAAATGAAAAGTTTTATTTAGATCTGGCCACAAATTACCGTTGACACTACAAAAGTATTATTAAGTCACACCGGAAAGCGGATTAACACGCGTCTGAATTATATCCGTTTATACGTTCCGATCCGCCAATACATTTTAAATCGTAGGTACAAAATTATTCTGATATGTATGTCACTAAAATGTATTCAAGTTAAAGTTATTTCTGTTCATTCATTTCTTGGTTACACTTTTATTCGTTTTATTTAAAAGAATAGTTTTTTACTAACGAATAATGCAAATAGCAGCAACTACTGAATAATTCGATAGTACCTATTGCTCCGACCAATAACCGAAGGTCGGTTGTTTTGTATTTTTAGACCGAGGCCAAAATTTGATACTCAGTAGGCGTACAGTAGGAGTACACGAATTAAAATTATGATGTACTGTAAACATAATATTACGATACGCCGAAGCTGCCTCATAACTAGCTCAATAGATAACCTTAAAGATTTTATTCAATCAATAGACATTAATTTATTTTATTTTTAATTTAATTGTTTGTTCATTCGCCAGAATGCTCATCGTCCCGGGCTTAGTCAGGGCTCGGGCGACTCTCTTAGATTATATAAACCTCATTCCGATTTGTAGAGCACCCTGATTCTTTCAAATATATTTTTAATAGTTATTCCTACTTTTTTAATCTCTGAAATGCATCTTGGCTTCCACTAGGTACCACTTGAGAATACTAATGATATCACGAGATGACCTTTTCGTTCAAGCTAATATTATATGTAGAACAGAGTAGACGATCGGGATACAATGCAGGAACAACTAGACCTCGCACATTTACAGCCACTGCTGTATTTCTAGCGGAACCGTTTACATCCACTATTTACATTATACTATTATAATGTCATTGAGTTCCGCACCGGCGTGATTTCAGTTTTTGGTACAGTTGATTTTATATAGACCCGGAACCGTGTTGGCGGGCTAACGCGCGCATTCCTTACAGCAAACCTAACCAACCCTAAATTAATCTTCATTTTTATTAATTATAAGTTTTGTAAAAAAAAAACTTTAAATGAGTCATACGCCTGAAACCGGGGATCCGGTGCATATATCGCCGAATCCAAACCCGAATATCCTACTGACGCTTTAGGAAGCACATGTCAAATGTTCGACAAAAATTATTTATACAATGTCTCTCGCCAACAACAACCAATCAAATTACAAGATTTAATTTGCTTTTGCAACTGTATCAAAAACTGAAATCGGGCTCCATACCGAGCTGTTGAGTCTCCTGCCTCCTTCCGAAACAAAGTAGCAAAACCTAACACGTGGGACCATTTATGTATGTCAAAAACACAGAGGCCTGCCTTCCACGAGGCGTTTGGAAAGACTGAACTTCGCAGAACCAACAAAAATCTAATTTTATTCAGTTCCATAGCATTTATACGTTTCCACTGCTGATTTTTTTCGACATTACGGATATAACATACTATACAAGCATGTTTCATCAGAACGGGACGTTTCTTGGCTGAATTATGTATGTAACGCCTTTCTAAGCTTAAATGACTTCAGAACATACCAACGGACTAGTTAGCTCAGGACTAAAATAACAAATTCACATAATTAATCAGAAAAAAAATTCAAAATACAATATAAAAGTGTATGTGTTCACGAATTAAAATTATAAATAGTAATAAATATCAAATATTATCACAACCGATATTTAAGATTTATTAGAATATACAGAAGCGTTATTGTAGAGCACATGTGTTAAAGCTACAGACGATTTTAATTTATGAACCCGTGCGCTTTTGTACTGTATTTCTAAATATGTGTTGAAACATATTTATTAGAAACAAAATTCCGAGACTCGAGACTATATTAAAGCATGGATTTCTTTTTTAAAAACCTAGTGTTAGGTGGATCTATCCCGTTAGCGTTAGGTTAGCCCAGGTTCGTTTATAAAACTATCCCATCATTAAAGCCATAAAATCGTATGCTAAGTTAACCTCGAATCATCGAAAATCAGAAATATACTATAAAATGATATAATAGATGAAATACGCGCGGTCTAGTCTAAAGTGTTGGGATTGGTTGGCGTCGTACTGGATTCGAGATTCAAGGAAATCAGGAGAGTTTAGCAACACTGCAATAATTTAGTTTCCGAATAGAGATGACGAAAATCAGTATTTTGTTGTAACAGGTACGTCCTGTTCCTGTTCCAAGTCCATACCTGTTACAGATACCTGTGACAAAATACTTTTCCCGGCTTGGAGGCTCGAGTCGTTGAAACCGTGACTAACGAGAATCGCAGCCCGCGGCTCGTTGATAATGATTATATATGTCATCAAAACAGTACCTATTCCGTGCAAATTCGAAAAAAGCAAATGAACAAATTAGTTCACATTTTTACAAATTTTGTTTTTAAGCTTATAAATTTATAGATTTCCTTTATAAAGGGTGTTTTTTTTAGAGGTTTGTTTTTTGACTTGGCAACACCGCTTTTAGTGAATGTCAATTTGAGCGACGACAGGTGGTTTGTGCTCAGTATTGTTTGCCATTTCATCATGAATAGACTTACGCCGGAACAACGCTTGCAAATTGTGCAAATTTATTTTGAAAATCGTGGTTCAGTTCGCGAAACCTATCGTGCGCTACGACCATTTTACGGTCGACATAATCGTCCATCCGAGCAAGTTATTCAACCATGCATCGTTTTCGAACCACGCATACTCTAGTTGATAATGTGCATCCGCAGAGACGTCGTACAGTGCGCACCGAAGAAGTTATTGCTGCTGTGGATCGTAGTGTTCAGGACGACCCGAATGAGTCGATTCGCCATCGTGCACAACAATTGCGGCTGTGCCCGTCTACTTTATGGAAGATTTTGCGCAAGGATCTTGGTTTACGACCTTACAAGATCCAGCTCGTGCAAGAGCTGAAGCCACGTGACCATCATCTTCGTCGTACGTTCGGTGAATGGGCCGAAAATAAGATTGCAGTTGACCCTGATTTCCATAAAAAAATATTGTTTAGCGATGAGGCTCATTTTTGGCTCAACGGATATGTAAACAAGCAAAACTGCCGGATTTGGAGTGGGGAAAACCCGGAAGCATTTATTGAGACTCCGTTACATCCACAGAAGCTCACTGTTTGGTGTGCTTTATGGGCTGGTGGAATCATTGGCCCATATTTTTTCAAAGTTGAGGACGGCCAGAATGTTACAGTCAATGGAGAGCGCTATAGATCAATGATAACTGACTTTTTTCTTCCCCAGTTAAATAACAATAATCCGGAGACGCTTTGGTTCCAACAAGATGGTGCAACATGTCATACAGCGCGCGAGACCATCAATTTATTGCAGGAAACATTTGATACCCGCATAATTTCACGTAACGGACCCGTTAATTGGCCTCCACGGTCGTGTGATCTCACACCTATGGATTATTTTCTATGGGGGTATGTCAAATCACTAGTCTACTCTGATAAACCACCGACGTTGGAACATCTGGAAGCCAACATACGACGTGTTATTGGCGATATAAGACCTCTGCTGCTTGAAAAAGTGGTCGACAATTGGACTTCCAGATTACGTTTCATTCGAGCCAGCCGTGGCGGCCATATGCCCCAAATCATATTTAAGCACTAATGGCATACAATAACCATTTCAAAAAAATAAATACGATGGCCTATTAGTGATATTTATGTGTTTTATTTAATTTCAAAGTTCTATACCTCTAAAAAAAACACCCATTATTTAAAACGACCTTGGTATTTTTGTCATAAAAACTGGCTTTGTCTAAGTGTTTTAAGATTCACCTATTAAAACTAACAAATCTAAAATATGTTAATATTTCCGCCTGATGTGCGAATAATCTAATTCGTAGATTTCTTATTACGATATCGTTCCTTTTTTAGGAAAAATACTAGTCATAGAAATACTGGTTTAACGGAGCAGGAGCAGAATAGAATCAAATACCTGTGACAAGCGTTTCAGTCACAGCGAATATTCTTGGTAATGTACTACAGTAGTAATGAAGTTGTTATAATTCAGTTTAATTTATTTCGTTGTTTAAAAAATGAGTGTGTTAAAGAAAAACACACAGAAGCCGATGGATTCAATTGTAAATAAAACATAATGGGAGGGGCTTTTTCCACGCTGCCGCCCGACGGACCGCCGAGAAAAGCCGAAGCCCGAAGAGCTTTTTCGTTCGACGGATGATGTGTTGTTGCGTACCTAACTATCAGTGTTACCAATTAGCGTATTAAAATCCGATTTGCGGATATTTTCAGAGTGAGTGGATTTTTTTCGGATTTTAAAATATTGCGGAGTTTTGTCGGATATTTTGGTAAAAAGTGGATATTTGTCGGATTTTTGGGTTCTAATATAGACTATGCAAAACAAGGGATGACAATTGCGAAATCTTATACAAATTTCGGGAAGACTGAATAGGTACAGCAGGCAACTGCGCAATATCTGTCGAGTCGATACTTCTTGCTTCTCCCTAATAAAACTGGTTGCGAAACTGACATGTATTTCCTTTTGTATTTAGGCTTGCCATCTTTCTCTAACGCATTATTTTAATGGCAATAAATAACAAATGAAAGATCCAGACCACTATTTTATTTGTTTGCAGATTTTAGAATATTTGGATGTTCGAAGCAAATAGCCAACACTTGTAATTCCTTGATTTTTTATGTATAAAAAATACTATTTGTTTCTTGTTCTTTTATTCCTAGTTTTTGTGTTATTCTACCTGTACATACTTTTTTCAAGTACCAGATTATAACTGTGGTTTATATTGAATTTATATAAACCCAAGCGACACGGATCCGGAATACAATTGCTAATTTGATTGGCTAACTTCGGTCACGTTTCTAATGCGAACATCTAAGGTGCGGACACATTAAAGATTATTTCAAGAATCCATAAATCCTGTATATTCTCAGTGGTGCTGATAGCGGCATTTTGCTTAATTATTATAGATATCAGAGTAAGTTCGTTAAATTTTCTCCGTGGAACAGTGGCAAGGCATTCAACGCTGGATGCAATGGGATTCCCGTCCCGTGCAGGCCGTGATTTTTTATATATTTTTTTAACTAAAATCTATAATAAAAAATATATATTAGGTTAGGCTAGTTTTGGTTAGGTTTGCTGTACAGAATTTAAAGCAGAATATTAAAGCAAGTATTTATTCATTTATGAGTATCATATGGCAACACTGTAAAATATACTAGATTTTAGATTCTGATCATTTCGGTCAAATGTGATGGTTTAACTGGAATATTTTTCCGTAATTCCGAACAGCAAATTTAAAAAAGATACAGAATATAGTTAATAAATGATCTACATATTTAACAATGTGAAAACTTTTTTTAAGGCGTACCTATCGATAATTTAATTTTATCGACAAGTTTTCAGCTAATTCATTTTCGTCCATCCCTATTTGGGAGGTTTTTGAACAAAAATCGAATAAAAATCGGATTTTTTGAGGAATGGTGGATATTTTCGTGTCAGAGCATTGGTAACACTGCTAACTATCTGCACTTCGCGGAATCGCGGCAAGCTGGTAAAAATACTAGGTGTAGGAACGGTAACCCATATGTTTGAGATCCAATACTTGTGACCAGCTGTTCCTAGCTCGTACCTGTGACGAGTATTTCTTAACAACTCTATTTCCGAATTCGGTCAAAAATCAATCTTCATTCAGTTCATACTATACTCATAAGTCATAATAATAAACATAAATAGAAAGTTAGTTTTAATTTTTGCATTGTAAAAGTAGTAAAATTGTGAGGTATTTCGAATTTTTTTTTGAAAAAAAAAGTGAGTTTATTTTTAGTGTACTCTATACAGCATCGTTTAAAATTGAAAAAAAACGGCAATGTTTGGGTTTATAAAATTTACAATCCCTTTCTTAAACTTCCCCCAAAATCTACTTATTTTCAGACGACGTTTACAAAAACTATATTTTTACGAGGGCCGGAAAATGTTTAATCAGCTACCCTACCATTTAAAGTTTAAATTAAAAGTTTGCTCATAGATTTTTAGAAAGCCACATCTCAAACAAAACAATTATGAATGAGTAAAATTTGTTATAAACTATTTTTATGTAGAGTAGATTAATACTATTCCATTACATTTTACACCAATTCAATTCAATTCAATTCAATTAATTTTATTAATCTTTATAAATCACATTACATGACATAGACAGGTCAAAACAAGCAAAGATACAAGCTATAACATATTACAAGTAATAGTTAAAATTTACATAAACTTATTACTAGAGCATTCTACATGAAAAAACGTCAGAACTTCACAGTCGTGGACTTGTTTGAAAATTGAGGAACTCGTTAAAGTTGTAGAAGCAAGATTCATATAAAAAGCGTTTTAAATCTGCCGGCAGTTGGTGCTTCTATCAGTTTGTGGGGTAGTCGGTTGTATATCTGGATACAGGCATAGTGTGGAGATCTTTCAAAATGGGCCGTACGATGATTTGGCACAGCCAATCCTTCTCTGGTTCTTGTGGAATATGAATGAAAATCACCGTTTTGTGTAAATTTTGTCTTGTTCTCATAGACATGCACAGCACACTTTAGTATATATATTGATGTCAACGTTAATATTTTTTGTACCCTAAAAGTATGCCTGCATGATTCCTGTGGATGGAGTCCATAAATAAGCCTCACTACTCTCTTCTGTGAAATAAATACTCTATTAATGTTCACTGCTCTTCCCCACAACAAGATATTATAAGAAAGATGGGGGTAGACAAGAGCATAGTAGGAAGTCCTAAGGTGAGTCAGGTGGACTGTTTGTTTGAGTTTCAGAAGAGCATAGTATGCCCCATTTAATGACTGGCAGACTTGATTTATTTGTGGTTCCCAGGAGAATCTTGAGTCTAAGAATGTACCCAAGAATTTAACCTCACCAGCTGCCGCATCCAAGATAACCCTGGGATTATTCCTGTGAAAATGGACAGTTACTGTTTTTTGTGTATTTAAAATTAACTGGTTTGTAGAACACCAGACTTTCATGTTTTCACAGACTTCTCTAATTTTCAGTAATGTGTCATCCTCATTTTTTCCAGAAATTGCAGCTGAAGTATCATCAGCAAATTTAATAGTCACCCCCGGAAGATTCAAGTCATTTACAAAAATTAAAAAGATCAATGGAGCCAACACTGATCCTTGAGGTGTACCTATATTTATGTTGTGTTCCTCAGAGATGGAGTTGTTTGCTTTTAAGTGAGAGCGCTTGTCCCCTTATGCCAATATTATATAGTTTGCTTTCGATGAACTGAAAATTAAGTGTGTCGAATGCCTTGGATAGATCAAAAAAAGCCCAACCACTATTCGGTTAGCTTCAAGCTCTCTGTGAATGAACTCAGTAAGTTCCAGTGCTGCAGTCTCCGTAGATCTTTCAGGTCGGAATCCATGTTGATCATCGTCAATTAATTTGAAGTGATTCAAGAATTCCATAAGTCTGTTGTATAGAGCTCTCTCAAATATTTTAGAAAAGACAGTAAGCAATGCTACAGGCCTATAGTTGTCTATATTTGTTTCATTTCCCTTCTTATATACAGGGATTACAGTGGCCATTTTTAGTGCCGAAGGGAACACTCCATTTGTGAATGCGGTATTTATTAATTTGGTTAATGGCTTCTTAATTTCATTCCTTATGTATTTCCTTGTTGGAATACCGTCAACTCCAACTGATTTCTTGTTCTTTAGTTTCAAGATTATGCTTTCGACCTCTTCTTCTGTCACTGGCTGTAGGAACATTGAATATTGCATTATTTTAGTCATTGTTGGGGTGGTGGATAGATTTTTTCCGAAGTGTTCTTTGAGCTTTTCATTGGCGATTGTAGCAAAATATCTCCCAAAACTGTTCGCCACTTCCTTACTGTCGGTTATGATTTGCTTGTCGATAACAAGGCTAATTGGTTTTGTTTGTTTTTTCCTGCCAAGTTCAGTGTTGACGATATCCCAAATTTGTTTAGATTTGTTTTCAGAATTTTCGATTTTGTTTTGATTGTAATTTGCCTTTTGTTGCTTTAAACATTTTCTGTAGTCTTTCTTTTTTTGCTTGTAATGATCTAGGATATCATTGTTTCTGGTTCGCTTAGCCAGATCTTATAAATCTTTCAGGTCTTGTTTCTTTTTCTTTATTTCGTCAGTTATCCAGTTAGAAATGGGTAAAATGGGTTTGACTCTTCTCTTTGGACAGGCTAAATCGAAGTACCATAGAATGGTCTGCAAAAAATTTTGAAACAAGTTGCCGTCACTGCTCATCAATACTTCATCCCAGTTTTCCCTTTCAAGGCTACTTTTTAGCTGTCTTAAGTTATTTTCGCCAGTAATCCTTTTTTCTGTAGCTTGAGGTAGTATAGATGTCTCCTGTTGAGTATATTTTATCTTCATTAGCTGCAGACAGTGATCTGAAATGTGAACCTCGATGATTTTGCAGTTCACCAATTCACCACATATATTAGTTGCCATATAATCTATTGAAGTGGAAGAGGTGCCTCTACTTGTGGTACAAATCCGTGTAGGTTGGTCGCTGAAGTCTGTTAGGTTGAAAGACTCCAACACATCAAAGAGCAACCCGTAGTTCCTATTTGTCTTCTGCAGGCTATCAATATTGAAGTCTCCACCCAATATGATATGTGGACAGATACCAGCCACATAAGTGAGAAGACAGGACATTTGTGTTATAAATGTGTCCATGTGTCCCGATGGAGGTCTGTAGATTAGAACAATTGCAATTTTTCCTGTTGTTGTGTTATACTCAATAGCGCAGCATTCGATATGTATTTCTACTGCAAAATCTTTGCCACCTCTCAGGGTTTTGTATTTAGTATCCTCCCTCACATATATTGCACATCCACCATGTTGATTTATATTTCTGCAATAATAGGAGCTTAATTTATATTTTGGAATTGTCATATTTACTATTCCATCTAATGGGACCCATGTTTCAGAAGCACAAAAAATATCAGGCTTATATTCCTGTGTAAGTATTTCCAGTGAGTTTAGTTTGTTAGCAATATTTTGCACATTTAAATGGCAAATGAGGGTGGATGATGTATTTTCTTCTACAAGTTTACGGCTGTCTGAGATGGATTGAGAAATAAAAAATTTCTTTCAGTATTGGTTTTGTTAATTGCTCCTGTTTGCATTTTGTTTTTATCAGCTATATTGTTTATAGCAGGCTCGGTAGCAGGTAATAAATAGCTCCGTGTATTTTTCTTTGCTCGTTGGTTTTCCGTTTCATATTGGTTTTTCGTATCATGTCGGCTATTAATTTCTTGGTTCTGTGATTGACATATGTCAACAGCATCTGCACTTTCTGTTCGTTGCATCGTAATGGGATTCTTTTCTACTTGTTTCATTAAGTTGTGATATATGTGCTTAAGTAATATCCATTTTCCTTTATTTAACAGGTCTCCTTTTTCATTAACGTAAAAATTGCCCACTATTTTGTTACAGTCTATGTAATGGGCTCTATGATTGTATTTGATGGAGTTTGCTATTTGCTCATTTTGTTGTTCGATGAATCTATTTAAAACCGGTTTGTTAGCCACAAAGCATGCTCCTACTATTATAAGGTTTGTGTTCTTTGAATCATCTATTAGGCTATTTAGAACCTGGGTTTTGGTGATTTTTCCTCTTCTGGCATTTTCATTAGTAGTGAATATAATTTTGTAGTCACTAGAGTCTAGATTTTTTGATAGTATTTCATGTTGGTCAATTATGTCTTCTAATAGGTTGCTTTTTGAATATCTGCTGTTTGTATCAAAGGTGTTGTATGCAACGGTTTTGAACATTTTCCAGTGGTTGTAGGCAACGCTGCCTCCAATAAACAATACCTGGCGTTTTTTTTGTCTTCCATGGAAATTTACTGTCAGGTTATTTTCATTATCCTTTTCTACCATCTGTTTGTCACTGTTTCCTGTTACTTCATATCTTTGTACCTTCCTTTTTAGTTCCTTTCCCTGATCCTCCAGACTCTGCACAGTCTTTTGAACACTCTCCTTCATAACACTTATCCGTCCTATTCTCTTCCATCTTGTAACCAGAACAATCGATGTGATGCAGTGACAGTTGTTTATTGTTTATTTTTTCGTGTTTCGGAAATTTTGTTTATTTGAGTAGTATAAAAATATATAATTTGTGTTCTGTGATAATGCGTCGTCTATTGGGACTTTGAGTACCTGTACAAATGAAGATAGAACACTAGAAAGCAGGAAACGGACGAAAAATACGTTGAAAATATCGTTAAATTGTTGTGTGTATCCGGCGGTTACTGTGTGCGTCATAATTGTACAAAAGTAGTACAAATAACCGACTATGACGTCATATGAGGACCGATGCTATCCTTGATATATGTCTCACCAGTATGCCTATGTTGTGAGCCTGAACTAAGTAAGGTCTATCTAGGCTCTAGAATCGTTCACACAATTTGTGTATGATATATCAGTGTTTGATCTGATGCTGACTCATATTTGACTGTTTGCCTTTGGTTCTTGTTCGTTATTTGACTGTTTTTATATTTATTTCTTGTCCTTGGTTTTAATTCAGATATGGGCGCCAATGATAACATACAGAATAGTGAAGATGGAATAAAATATTGTTTTAAGTGCTGCAGAAACAAACTATGTTCGAACGTCGTATGTATACAGTGCCTCAATATATTTCATGGCAGCTGTATTGCTAGATCACCAAATCTGGTAGAGGTGGAGCCAGGAAGAATATTGTGTTCTAATGACTGCAGGAGGGCACAAAAAGGCAGATCAGGGGATAGGAATTGGCAAGAGGAGTACCAAGAACTGAAAAAACTTATTCAATCCAAAGAACTGGAAGTTGAAAGACAAATATGTGAAAGGGACAGTGAGACGGAGGAGCTGAGAAGAAACATGGATAAACTTCTCATCGAGATTAAAGAAAAAGATGAGCACATGAGGAGACACAGACGCACAACTCAGGACTTTACGGATGCGGTGATGATTGAAGAGGAAAAGTATGTGAAGGAAATAGAGACATGCAAAAGGGTCTTGAGTGATCGAGACAAAGAAATAGTGACACTGCTACACAACAAGGATTTACAGCTTCAGGACATCGACACACTCAGGAAGGAGCAAGAGAAATTAGTGCAAAGATGCAAACAACTAGAAATGGATGTGAAGAACAAGCAAATCTCAATTGATAAGATAAATGTGGAAAACGGAAACTTTCTAAAGGACCTGAAAGAAACAAAACAAGACAAATACATTCAGTGACTTAAGCGTAACAGTCAAGCTTTCGAAGATGACGTATCGGATGCCGAAAAGAAGTTTTGTGATCAGCTGGAATCGGCGAATAAACGTAACGGTACTTTGTCCAAGGAAATTCAAAGTATAAAAAGAAAATACGACGAGCTTTTTTCCAAAATGGAGTCATGGAACGAAACAAAGCAAAATTTGGAAAAAAGAATTAGGGAGCTTACAGAACTAAACCAAAACCTTATTACGATGGTAAGCATTTTGGAAAAACATAACGAAATCTATTCATCAGATTTAAAAAAGCTTCGTCAAACAGTTATCGATTTAGAGAAAGGAAAAAAAAATCAAGCAAGTAATCGAAACGTAAATAGCCAAGAGATCATTTTCCAAACCAAGAAAAACCAATTGCTCATCATGGGCGGAGAAAGTGCAAGGGGAAGTTTCTCTTTATTTAAGAAAAATACGAACAATAATTTTGACATCAACTGTCAAATTAATTCTGATTTGTTATTTCACGAAATGGTTAATCAATGCCAGATGATGTGTGGTAATTTTAACAAAAACGACTACGTTATCGTATTTATCTCCGACTACAACGCCATCAGGGGAAGTGCAATACGCGGCCCAGATCTAGATCAATTATTATCGGTTACCGCTTTGACAAATTTGATTGTTATTGGATGCGGTTATCACACACATAGACCTGTTCTTAATAATATTTTACAGGACCAAAACGGATTTGTTAGAAAATATTTACATAATAAAAGTATTCCATTTGTTCCAGCTATTTTTACCAGCAGAAAGGGCATTATGGACTATGAAACTAAAAAGGAGTTTATAACATTTCTGGTAAGAAATTATATTGAAACATCGACAGAATCGGTAAATTTTCGACTTCACGAAATACAGGACAACCCACGATAAAATACGATATGATGTCCACACTATCCTACTACCAAAACGTTGGTGGACTTCGAACTAAAATAGTTGAACTTTCCAATTCAGTTAGATCAGCAAACTACGATTTTATATTGCTCTGTGAAACGTGGCTTTCATCGCATATAAATAGTGAAGAATTGTTCAATTTGGATTATACAGTGTATCGATCAGATAGGCAGTATGAGGTCCTGAACTGTACAAGGGGTGGTGGTACACTAATAGCAGTTAAATCGGTTTTTGACTCGACTTTACTGGCATCGTCAAGCGATGCAACTTATGACGATTTGTGGGTCCTGGTAAAAACAGGTAATGAAACTCTAATTGTTGGATGTGTCTATTTTCCTCCCAACTCCATCAGCAAGTCATATGAGACATTTATCAAAACTTTGGAAGCTCATAGAAACAGATATAAATATGCCAAGTTTCTTATTACAGGGGACTATAACTTATCTAGAGTCAACTGGATCAGCGAGGATGGTATTATGGTTCCGTCGCAACTATCGTCACCTGCAGCAGATATATTAATCAGCGGAATGTTTCTTAATGAACTACACCAAATTAACCACCTTCCAAACGGGTTCGGCAAGTTTCTAGACCTTATGTTTTGTAATGAAATATCAGATGTTACAGTTCAAATAGCTACAGTGCCACTTTCTAAAATCGTACAGCATCACTTGCCTCTTGAAATCAGTCTTCCCTTAACCAATCCTGTTTTTGAACCTGACGACGATATTCTGTATAACTTTTACAAGGCAGACTATCAAAAATTGACTGACTATTTTTTAAGTATTGACTGGAGATGGTTAGATGAGTATACTTCAAACGTTGACTACGTGGTACAACAACTCTATGACGTTCTACGCTCGGGCATTGAGAAGTATGTACCCAAAATACGCAGGAAGCGAAAAAAATATCCAGTTTGGTACACTAAAGAAACAAAGAATGTAATAAACAAAAAGAACAAAGCTTACAATAAATTATGTTGAGTATTCTAACCTTCGGAAAGAATCAAAATATTTAATAGATCTGAGTTACCTGCTTTATATTACAAACACTGAAAATATGATCCCGAAAAATATTAAACACTTTTGGTCTTATGTAAATTCCCTGAAGAAAAGCAACGGTGTTCCTAAAACAATGGAATTTAACCAAGAAGTTCTACAGTCGCCTGAACAAATTGCCAACGCTTTTGCAGATCATTTCGAGAACTGTTACAAGGATCACCCAGACGTGCAACTTGATGAACAACTGTCAGAATGTAACTCCTTAAACCACCACACCTTTACATTTGATGAGGTTTTGAAGAGATTGAATGATTTGGATGTGGGAAAGAGCACTGGTGCTGATGGATTACCAGCAGTGCTTCTCAAGAGCTGTGATGTTTCTCTTGCAGCCCCCCTGTGCCAAATTTTTCAAATATCCTTTGATTGTGGCTTCTTTCCCACTCGATGGAAGCATTCCTGGCTTGTTGCTATTTATAAATCGGGTTCTAAGAGGCATATTGAAAATTATAGGGGTGTTAGCTTATTGCCAACTATATCCAAAGTTTTTGAATCCATTTTGACCGATGAGATTTTTCAAACCTTTAAGCACCATATATCACCAGATCAGCATGGATTCTTTAAAGGCAGATCAACGGCAACAAATCTGGGAGTGTTTCAGGACTATCTCGTGGACAGTGTGGAGAATGGCTCTCAAGTAGATGTGATTTACATGGACTTGGCAAAAGCATTCGATAGTGTAAACCATAGGTTGCTACTCAAGAAGCTGAAGGCGATAGGTATCTCTGGGTCCTATTTAAAGTGGATTGAATCGTACCTTACTAACCGTACTCAGGCCGTCAAAATCGGAAGTGTGGTGTCTCGCGAAATTAAAGTAAAATCTGGGGTCCCGCAAGGCTCCCATTTGGGTCCAGTATTGTTTGTTCTTTTTATTAATAATGTGACATCTGTTTTCGAAAAGTGTAAATGTCTATTGTATGCCGATGATCTTAAATTATTTTATGCAGTTAGTTGTTTAGAGGACTGTAACAAAATTCAGAATGACATTTTAAACTTCAGCCATTGGTGTGATTTGAACTGTTTGGAAATCAATGTTCCTAAATGTAAATTAGTGAGGTATCATAAACGTACAGCACCTATTGTATTTCAATATCACATTAAAAATATTATATTGGATTCTGTAAATAGTTTTAATGATTTAGGTGTAATTTTTAGTGAAGACTTAACTTTTAATAAACATATAGATTCTATAATTTTAAAAGCGTCAAGAATGTTGGGTTTTTTAAAACGGACTTGTTCAAAAATATGTGATATATCAGCTATAAAGTTAGTGTATAATTGTATTGTCCTTAGTATTTTAGAGTACAATAGTGTAATATGGAGTCCTTTTTACAATTGTCATGTTAATCGTTTAGAGCGGGTACAGAATGTGTTTGTGAAGTATTTATTATATAAGCTTAGGTTTCCATATAAAGATATACCCTACCATACTCGTATTCAATTAGTTGGTATTAAGAGTCTTCAACATCGTAGAGAAAATGCATTGGTCTTATTTTTGCATAAGTTACTTCATGGACAAATTGATTGTGGGAATTTGTTAGGTCAAATTTTATTCCGAACACCACATAGAGTTACTAGATCTAGGGAATTATTTCATGTTGCATTTCATAGAACAATATATGGGTCTCAACGTTTCTCAGACAGACTAATGAGAAATTATAATCACAGCTTTAGTGACTTTGATTTGTATCGTTATAGCTTTTTAGTTTTTAAGAGTAAAATTAAATGTAGACAGTAGTGTTAGTGTCCATATTATTATGTTTGCACTTGAATAAATTTGTAGTTGTTTGTAGTTTATACTAGTTGGAGCAATTTACAGCTCTGTAAGTATTTGACATAAATAAATAAATAAATAAATAAATAAAAACACCGGTTAACAGAAGCAGGGCAGGGAAAAAATAATGAAATATCGAAAGAATACGTACCAGTGAACAGAATGAGTGAATTGGAAAAACAAATAATGGAATTGCACGAAAAACTAAAGGATCAGTCAGAGAAGCGAATAGTGGAAAGAAAATTCTACTGCGATGACACAGAAAAATACAAGGAAAATTTAGCACAATTGGAAAGGAAACTTGGTAGGGTCAACGTAGTGAATGAGAGCCTAAAGAAGTCTCTAGAAAGAGTAGAAACAGAAAATAGAAATTTAAAAATAGAATGCACTAAGTCTTTAAGATGTGAGGTTACTAATGATCCCCAGAATAAGACTAAACCAAAATCAAAATACAATCAAAATATTAGACCACAAGTACTCATTCTTGGAGGCATAAATGATTATAACTATGGCAAAATCTTTAAAACCATATCGGGAGGATCATTTGATACCAATTGCCAAAATTCAGACAGTGATTCACTTGAAGTAGTAACAAAACAACATGAAAAACTGACTAAACATTTCAACAAGACAGACTTCAAAATCATCATCTGTCACGCTGCCAATGCTAGGCAGGGGAAGAATGTAACATTGGAAGTAATACGCAGAATATTAAACATGTCAAAACATACCAACCTAATTCTTGTTTCGCCATTGTATATACCTGGCAAACCAGTACTTAATAAATTCATTGCCCAGGAAATTCAACTTATAAATGACCATGTGAAAAGTATTAATGGGATAACATATGTGAACAGTAATGACTTAATGAGACCATATCATGCTGATGGTGAGGGTAACATAAATGCTAGGGGAAAGTGGCACTTAATAAGGTATATATATGAGAATATCATCCAGAACTCCATGGAGACATACAGGGAAATCGCAAACTGTCCAGCTCAAAGTGCAGAAGATTCACAAGCTCTCCGCCTCTCAACTGCTGAAAATACGGAATATGCCATCAATCACACTTCAACGAATCTACAGAGGAGCAGGGAACGGACTACGAAAGCCACTCAAACTTATATGGTATCAGAAAACATATTGACTTCGAGTGCAAATGCGACTTCGAGTGCAAATGCAACTTCAAGTGCAAATGCAAAGGATGGACAAAACCAATCCTTTAAACTAATTAATAAGTCTGCTGGAAATAATGTGCAAGTTACCAGCGCACAGAAAAGCCCAGAGAAAAGTAATTTTTTATACCCTCGCCTATCACAGCTCAATCTCGAAATGACAACACACAACTGACTTCTCAAAACACAAAGTGTGCAACGTTATCAGTGTACCATATAAACGTCCAATCACTACCTAACAAACTGAACAATCTTGAATTACTACTTGACGAACAGCGACCATACATACTGTGTGTAACGGAAACCTGGGTGACAGACGACGGGATGAATAGCATGACTTTACCTGGGTATAGCTTGACATCAAAATTCTGCAGAAAAATTTCGACTCACGGCGGAGCGGCAATATATGTAAGAGATCAAATCCAAGCTAGAGAAATTAAAGGGATAGGGCAACACAGCATAGAAACCGCCATAGAATGCTGCACAGTCGAACTAAAAGATGGAAATGAGAAATATGTCATAATAGTAATCTACAGGCCACCCACTGGAAACATTGAAACCTTCATTACCCAAACAACCTCACTACAGACCGTTGCAACGAGTCTATCACCAAACATCATCTTATGCGGAGATCTTAATATAAACAGTCTCAATGAAAACCACATAGATTACAAATTACTGAAGGACTTGCTTGATTCGTTCGATCTACTGGACTACTGCAAACAGCCAACGCGTGTATTCTCCTCAAAAAAAGGTACTGCAATCTCATCAATTGACTATATGACCACCAACATGTGTCAGACACAAGTGAGATGCGCAATATCTGAACCGCATATCTCTGACCATTACTTAACAGAAATGTACATAGATCATGGACAAAAAACGGATGAGACAACAACAAAAACCCACCGGAAAATCAGATCCCTAAAAGAAGAGAACATACATAACTTTAAGTCTAAATTGCAGAATGAAAACTGGGACGACATCCACATAGGAGACCTCGATGAAAGGTTCAACAATTTCCTGGGAACTGTCATGTGGCATTACGACATCGCTTGCCCCCTCAGAACAGTAGATGACAAAGCAAAGCAAAAAAACACATGGATGACGAGAGAACTGATGACACAAAGACAAGAACTGAAGGCCATCTACGACATGTCAAAACAAACACAATCCGATGAGCTCAAGGAACAGTACAAGAAAACTAGAAAGGAATACAGAAAGTGTATCACCGAGGCCAAAATCAATCATAACAAGAATAAAATAGACACAGCGACAAACACAGCAAAAACAATATGGAACATAATCAATGCAGAAATGGGCAGAAAAAACTCGAATAGGATAACCTCAATAAAGGTGAACGATGAGGTTATTACCGACCATCAGACAATCTCAAACTCCTTCGCGAATTTTTTTTCCACCATCGCCGATAAAACCCTGCGCAACCATTTTGGTCCAAACGTATCGATAATCCCAACTGTTAGCAATCAGGTCGAACATTCTATCTATCTACACCCAGTTACAGCCGACGAGGTTAAAACCACTATCCTATCTCTGAAAAATAAAAAATCAAGCGGATTCGACGGGATACCGACAACAATATTGAAAAAAGTATGCGACGAATTAAAGGATCCCCTACACACTCTGCTGAACCACTCAATAAAGCAGGGAAAATTTCCTAACATCTTAAAGCTGGCAACCATAGTCCCAGTATTCAAGAAGGGAAGTCATCACTTGATCGAAAACTACAGGCCTATATCATTATTGAGCTGCTTCAGTAAGGTTTTCGAGAGAATTGTATATAATAGAATAGAAGGCTTCCTAGAAAAACACAAAATAATAGGATCCAACCAACATGGCTTTCGGAAGGGGAAATCTACAGAATCTGCTTCTTTCGACCTCACAAATTTCATATTCCAAGAATTGGAAGAAAACCGTATTGTAGTGGGTCTATTCTTTGACCTATCTTGAGCCTTTCGATACGTTGAACATAAATTTTATAGCAGAAAAACTCTATTGCATAAGGATAAGAGGAAAGGCAAATTCCTGGATAATGTCTTTTCTAAAGGAGCGGAGGATAGCAGTGAGGATTGAAGACTGCCTATCAAACGAATATCCCATCAACATTGGAGCTGCCCAAGGATCGGTCTTGGCACCTCTTATATTCCTAATATTCATTAACGAACTGGACATACAGGACTTGACAATAAAATTCGCTGATGACACCAGTGTAATTGTATCGGGAATTAGCGAGCAGGAGCTACAAGAAAAGATGAGTTCGGTCATAGATCAAATGAACCGCTGGTGCTTTTCAAACCAACTTATATTGAATGAGGACAAAACCGTACTAGTTCCATTCTACAAATCAGAGCCAAAAGTCAGTCTACCCCAGGCGGAGCCTGCTGTTAAATTCCTTGGATCATATGTAGACTCCAAACTATCATGGGAAAAACAAATAGATCATATCGCGTCAAAACTTAACAACGCATACTATGCACTCCTAAAATTGAGACAAGCTGTTCCTATACCAACCCTACTAACATCCTATTATGCACTAGCCTACCCCCATCTAAGCTACAACATAATGCTATGGGGAGCCTCTACAAGTATCAACCGGATACTAATAGGACAGAAGAGGATTATTCGATTAATATTCCGAATCAAACCTAGGTGCACTTGTAAAGAAGTCTTCAAGGACCACAACATCTTGACAGTGCCATGTATATATATGCTGAAGTGCTCGGTCTTTGTCTACATGAATCGAGAAAAATTCAAGATGAACTGCGAACATCACGAATACAATACCAGGCACAAAAACGACCTCGTGTTTCCTCTTCATAAGTCTACATTTTATGAAAGGTCCCCATTTTACGCCTCTGCAAAAATATTCAACAAACTCCCATCCCACATAAAAGAAGCCAACACACTCAACCAATTTAAAAAGAAAGTTACGGGATACTTAGCAAAAAAGGCATATTACTCCCTAAAAGAATTCTTCACAGACGAAAATCGTTCCTGACAACACCCACGTTCCTTAGTATACAAAATGTGTGATATCTAAAGTACTGTCTTCCTGTATCAATTTAATCTTAGTCTATAATTGGATGTTCTTAGCGTGTCGTCTGTCTGTAGTCAGTGCTGCCTAAGTAATGTCTTTTTTTATATTAAATGTCTTTATATTTTATTTAATGTCTTTATATTATATCTAATGTCTTTTTATATTTTATTTAATGTCTTTTTATATTATATTTTTTGTACTTTCTATTTTATATCAAAACAAATACTATGACGAAACTATTGTCAATGTTTTTGACTTTAAAGTGAATAAAATTGAATTTGAATTTGAATTTGAATTTTTAGCTTTTAGTTCCAATACGGATGTTTTGTACTCTTCATCAGCATTTAATCGACTATCTTTTTCCTTTCTTAGTTCGTTTTGTAATCTTTCCAATTGTTTACTTAGTTCAGTAATCCTTGTATCCATTACCTCTATAGGTTGCCTGAAATTTTCCTCACTATTTTTGTTACTAGAAGATTCAGATTGTTTTAGTAACTGACTCTTACTAGATTCGTTATGGGTGGGACTCATAATTGGCGTTCTTTGGTTAGGTGTATCAGGGAACTTGGGAGAAATTGCATTATCATACAGAGGTCCTAACAATATTTTAGTTTTTAGTTCAGAGAGTTCATTATTCGCATTTTTCAAATCACTTATATAAGCATCTTTTTCTGCAGATAAGGTTTCTATAGTGGTTATGAAGTTTGTTTTAAGTCCATTCAGCTTAAACTAGCGGACAAAGTGCGGTTTTCCTCTGCTATAGCCTCTATTTTCTTCAAAAGTACTTTATTTTTTTCCATCAGGGCAACAATCTCCCTGTTAAGTGTTTCAACATATTGTTTTTGTTCTTTTATTTCATCTGTGAAAGATTTTTCCGCTGAGAACACAGAATCTTCAAAGTCTTGTGTATGCCTCTTTAGCCGATTAATATAATTATTTTTGTCACTTAATTCCGTCAAAAGCCTATCAATTTCACCCTGTAGATTAGACTTCAAAGCGTCATGCTCATCCTTCAACAGCAAAATCTTCTCATCCTTTGTCCTGCATTCCATCCTTGTTTTCACAAAAAGTTCTAAAATATTTTAAAGATTTGGTAAATCATTTAATAACTGCTTGCAAGCAGGACAGTAAAATATTAAATTTCTTTGGTTTAATATAATTGTGTGACATTCAGTTGTAGTAACATTAGCGCAGCTTTTACAGAAAACCAATTTACAGGCATCACAATGTGAACCAAAGATCTCTTGTTCTTGTGGTCGGGCTTTAAATATTCATTTACAGCGACAATTAGAACAAACCAAGTTAGACATATTTACAGGACTTTTATACCTAAAATTTTTACAGAAATGTTTACAGAAATGTTACAGATATTTACAGAGCTGTTGCAAATTTTGATATTTATCCTTTGTTACACTTTTAATATTATTAATTTAATATTATACTAGGTAGAATTAATTTTGAACGTCTGGCTATTGTAGTGAACCTGTATGCAGTGTAAATCAAGAAGAACCACTCCCTGCCTACTCAATTCAACAGATGAGCCATTCAATCCTAATTAAACACAAAAAAAGATGGTACGGCCCTGTACACAATCGACAGTAAAACAACAAAAATACAACAAATAATAACAATGTAGGTCAATAACCTGAAGGAACACGTGTATTCGATTGTTTACCATAAAGAAAGGAAAAAAAATATATAAAATATTTCAGTTCTCTAAGGTTCAAATTTCTTATCAGCATAAGTAAATTTTATGGTTTGTAAATTTAATGTAAATCACATATAAAAAAGAGGGTATTCCAAACTGATATGTTTAAAAGATAAACCGATGAACTGATAACATTCAATTCATTCTGGTATTTTTTGCTTTACTTTATGAAGAGTTCTATAAATTCACCACTAAATTAATTTGGTTTTATATTGTTTTTTGCATTTCTTGATTGAGAAGTTCATTAGATTTTTCACCCATAATATGCACAATTTTTCAATGATGACAACGATATATTACACAACTATACTTGTTAATTATTTTCACACAATAACTCCAGAAACATCAACTAGTTAATCATGAAGTAGGGTTGCTGCCCATCCTGGTTTGACGGATATTTATCCTGGAATGAAGTCTGGTGTCCTACAAAAAATAATTTAAATGGGCCACTGGGATTGGAAATTAGATTATACAAAATTACTAAAGCACTGCACTTTTGTGCAGTGCTTTAACAACACTTATTAATATCTTTCTTTGGGCCATCAGAGGAGCAGTTCAAGACAAGTATTTTGTTTTTTTTAGTCATCGGTTGATAGTAGTTGTATGTCTGTCTTTTGCTTCAAAGTGAGGACTTTAAAGTAAAAACTAGGGACTTAAAAAACTATATTGCCACTTTTACTAATATGGCAGTGCTGTCTCACCCTTAGAAACAGCCTTGATATGCTCCTGATCTGAAGCATAATAATGTTTATGTCTAACCCTTAATAGTTTTTCAGAGTATTGCTTTAAAACATTGACCGAGTTCGCTATCCTGAAGAGTAAAATAAATATAGCTGACAACATAACTATGAACTTAATGCTTGAACTATTATAACTACACCTAGGTATTCATCATTTTATGTGTAGGTGTATTGTTCGAGTCTAAATATAAATAGGAAATAGCAGAGCATCTTTTTAGTTGAACTAAGATATATTTACATAAAGAAAATAAAAACCTAATAAATTACAAAATTTTCTATGAATATTTTGCAATTTTATATTTCTACCGAGATTTCTATGATTAATAACAATATGACTGTTTTTATCAAAAATTCTTCAATTGTCCAGTTTGTCTTTACCTATTATAACATTTTCAAATTTATGTATAATTATTTAGTTTATAGTAACACTGAGGCAATTACAACATTTGGCTAGTTATTTAGTTACTGATTGTCACACAGTGTTCCATCACCATCCTGTTGAATAACTACAAGTTGGATTTTTTCAAATTTACATATCATTCACTTCATAAAAGAAAGTTAATAGAATCTTTATTAATAGGGTGTAACTATTGAAAGTGACATATTTTGAATATATAATCAGTTTTAGTTAATAAGATTCCTTCTTTATTAATGAAAATAACAATTTTTTCATTTACAATAAAATATTCTGTTTTTTTGGTTTCTTCTTTCAGTCCATTTAACTCACATGAATTGTGATAAACATATTTACTCTCTTCTTTCGTGTAAAATATCATACTCATACTCATACTCTTTATTCATGTTAATGTATAAATAATATCTAACATACGTCAATGAATGATAAATATAAAAAATGCAATAAATACATACTAGAATATATAAAATAATTTTTTTTTAAATACAAGTAAGATTTAAAATACCCTAAAGATTATACACATAGAAAATAACAGAAACATTGCAAGTACAAACTGTATAAAATGTTAAAATCTAAACGACAAATATTCGTTAACAGAATAAAATGCATTCTCTATTAGAATGGTTCTTATTTTACAATCAAATGTTCTATCAGGTAGTTCTTTTATATTATCAGGCAAAGCATTATAAAACCGAATTGCGCAATATGCTGGACCCGTTTGACACCTCTTTGCCTCCAATAAGTTGGAATCAAATACTCCTTATGCCTGGTGTTGTAATTATGAATGTTCTTGTGGCTACTGTAGAATTCAACATTGTGTTTTAGGAACCTTAAATTTTCTAATATGTATTGAGAGAGAACTGTTAAAATTTTGAATGAAATATATGCCTGTCTGCAGTCATCTCTGTAATCAAGACCGGCCAAAATTCTAATAGCTTTACGCTGTAAGCTAAATACTCTATGCATTTCTGCAGAGTTTCCCCAAACTAAGATGGCATATGAATATGTGACTGAAAAATATGAAATTTTTAAAACCTTTTGAGACATACACTTAGAAAGATTTCTATTTACTTAATTTCTTTGAATAATGTTTATATGAGTGCCCCATTGTAACTTTGGGTCGAGATGAACTCCCAAAAATTTTACCTCATCTACATTATCATTCACATCTCCTAGATCTTTCATAGAAAATACTAATTGCTTGGTCTTTGTGCTATTTAAAACCAGTTTATTTATTTGGAACCATTGCGCAGCCTTCTCCTGCGATGCTGAAGAATCACTAATCGCTCCATCAAGAGTATCAGCTGTACTATACAGTGTATATTTAGGTGTTTGATCAATGTCAGGAAGATCATTAATGTAGAGTAAAAATAGTATTGGGCCCAGCACAGAACCTTGAGGGACTCCGATATCGATAACACTCTCTGTCAACTTCACCCCAGCTACTCTCACAGCTTGTACTCTATCTTTTAGGTATGACTCAATGAGTCTGACACTCCCACTGGAGAAGTTGTACCTACGGAGTTTTTCTATGAGGATCCCATGGTCGACACAATCGAAAGCCTTACTCAAATCACAAAAAAGTACTGATGTGTATTGCAGCTTATGAAATGATTCGGCTATTTGTGAGGCAAGATCTAAAATACTAATTTTGACTAATTTTAATCAAAAATTTGACTAATTTTAATCAAAATTGTGCAGAGTATGCAAAATAATTATTTATTTATTTATTCATAGCAACACTACAGAGTATCAAACAACTCCAAATGGTTCAGTCTAAATCTAACTATAAAATGTAAATAAGTAAATAACCTTAAAACTATGGATAAATTGAGCCATAAACAAGACAAAAATTAACCAGCCAAAGACACGATTCTGACATTAAGCACATTAAAAAATATGGAAAATAAAAAACATCGACAACAAAAAAAAAACAAACTATATTAACATTAGTTTAAAATTGCTCGTTTAAAGCGCATAAAATTACCTGTAAAGAGGTCATATTGCATAAAATGTATATTGTAATTTATGACCATTTTATCGGCAAAAGAATTATTACCATAGTTTGTGCGATGAAAATTTTCGTGAAATAAAGCCGTGGAACGGGTATGTCTCCGTGGAATCCGAAATAAAATATTAGCGAGCAAATCACTACAATCGATAAGCCCATTCAACAACTTGTACACGAAAAAGGCCATCGCATTTCGCCGACGTTCCTGAAGGCTAGTTAGTCCAACTAATTGGATTCTAGTGCTGTATGGTATGTCTTTATAAGGAAACTTATATTTGAAAAGAAGGAACTTGGCAAATCTATTCTACACTGCCTCGATACGTTGTATATGACACAAAATTGACGGAGACCAAACAACACTATAATATTCCAGAATACTTCTGACTAGACAGTTATATACAGACAAAATAGCTTTAGTGTCATAGATATGTTTAGAGTTTCTTTTCAAAAACCCGAGCATTCTACAAGCTTTCATGATGATATTATCTATATGTCTCTTAAAATTCAATTCTTTGTCGAACCCAAGAAGACAAATTATCTAGATCCTCCTGAATAGAAAGGCAATCATCACTAGCATCAACAGTACCATAAAAATTTAGGTCGTCCGCGTATAACAGACATTTACATTTTTTAAATACTGATATAACACTATTTATAAATAACAGAAACAGTATTGGACCCAAATGGGATCCCTGAGGAACTCCCGAAGTGACATTAATTTCGCGCGATGACAGTCCATTCAGCTTAACACATTGTTTTCTTCCATCAAGGTAGGATCTAATCCATTCGAGGTATGTACCACACACACCAATCGAATGAAGCTTATTGAGAAGAAGTCCATGATGCACACTGTCGAAGGCCTTGGATATGTCAGTGTAAATTACATCGACCTGGTGTCCATTCTCGATGTTCAGAGTCAAGTCGTTCTGGAATAGGGCAAGATTTGTTGCTGTGGATCTACCTTGGAAGAAGCCGTGTTGTTCAACTGCTATAAGGTGTTTATAGGTCCTAAATAGTTCATTAGTTATTATTGACTCGAACGATTTCGCTACAGTTGACAATAATGAAATCCCCTTATAGTTTTTAATATCAATTTTCGATCCAGATTTAAATACGGGGAACAGGGTGGACCACTTCCAGACTGAAGGGAATCTTCCAGAATTAAAAGACCTTTGAAAAATATGACATAACGGCATGGATAAAATGTTAGAACATTTTTTGTAGAAAATGGGGGGTATACCATCAGGTCCCGCGGTCTTATTTATATCCATTGATCTGATTTTATTTTCAATTTCTTCTGGTGTGAAATTGTGTGTAGATAGCATGCAACCAAGTAAGTCGGGAAGGGCGAGAGAAGTGACAGAGCCATAGTTCGAGAAACAGGATATGAAGTGATCTGCAAAAGCATTTACGATGTCTTCAGCACTCTCGATTGGTTCGCCATTGAGTTCAAGTTCCCGAGGAATACCATTATCTTTACGTAGGGAATTGACATAGGATCAAAAATATTTGATGTTAGATGGTATCATGTGTTCTGTATTAGTTACATACATAAGATAGTAGTACTCGATCATGAACTTAGTTTCACGTCTAATCTCAGAATATTTCAAATAATCGGAATGCTACCACTTAGGATACTTATCTTCTACAATAGTCTCTAGAGGAACATACATTTCAATAGCACCGTTGAGTGTATTATAAAACTTATCAACAATAATATCCACATCATCCATGTCTCCATGTCCATGTCCTCATCCATGTTTGTTTCTTTTTTTAAATTTAGATTAATAATATTTATATCTTGTATTTGATTATGAAATTCTATATCAAAACAGGGGAGTTTTTCGTATATGTCAATTTTGTCTTGATAGGGGAGGGCCATCGTTATTGCTTGAATTAATATGGGGGTGTCTTTATTTTTCCAATACCCCAATTTCCCTGATGAATAAGAGAGTAATGATAATAAGATTTTAATAAGTGGATGATTCTTAAAGCATATTTTCTTAAGAATAAATTTAGAGGCCAGCCATAATCTTCTAAACTCTAGGCTTATCTCTGCTGATTCCGCCAAAAGAGCATTAATAGGAGTTGATTTCATGCATCCCGTTATGATTCTGAGTCCGTGAAAAAATATATTATTTAATTTATTTATATTTTTTTTAGATGTAGGAGGAATTAAAAAACTTCCCAAATCTAACTGTGATCTTACTAAACCATTGAATGCCATTTTTAAAATTTTCGGATCAGCTCCCCACCATACTCTACTAAAAGCTTTAATTATGTTCATACCTTTCCTAGCATTGGTACATATAGCTTCAATATGTTGATCCCATTTAAGATTATACTGAAAATTAATTCCAAGATATTTTACTTTATCTTTAAGAGGAATGATAGAATTATTGATTAATATATTAGGAAGGGTATCATTTCTAAGACCTTTAGTAAACCATATCGCTTCTGTTTTACTATATGATATACAGAAATTATGTGTGGTAAGCCATACATTTATTTTTTCCAGGGCAATATTAATCACCTCAATGGTTTTTTTAATATCTTTATCTTTGTAAATTAGAATTAAATCATCTGCGTAACTTAATAGGGTTGCTCCCTTTAAATTCAATTTGAATAAAGAGATTAACAATATATTAAAAAGAATCGGACTAAGTGGTGAGCCCTGTGGAAGACCCATCGAGGACATCTTCGGACCTACAGTACTATTAGTATTATCTTTTACAAAAATCAACCTATCTGCTAGCAAATTAAAAATAAGGTTAGATAATTTGATGTTCACATCATATTTTATTAAATAATCATAGACTTGATATAAATTAACATGATCATATGCTTGTTTTAAATCTATGAACACTGCCACTGAATGTAAATTCTGGCTAAATCCCAGCTGCACATAAGATGTAAGGAATGAAAGATTATCATATATACTCATACCTTTCCTAAACCCTGTTTGATAAAAAGAGAATATTTTTTTATTTTCCATATACCATTCAAGTCTATTTTTTATAAGATTTTCAAGGGTTTTTCCTACACATGACCCCAAGGCTATTGGACGATAACTGTCTGAAAAATTAGGATCTTTTTGATTTTTAAGAATAGGTATAATAACCGTTTCCTTCCAATTATCTGGAATTTTTTCCCCAAGTAAACATTTGTTATAAATGTTCAATAAATTAATTAATAATTTATTGGGTAATTTTTCCAACATTGAATAAGAAATATCATCTTTGCCGGTAGCTGACATTTTCTTTTTGTTTAAAATTATAATAAGTTCCTTTAAATTAAATAGCTCAATTTCTTCATTAGATAGTTTAAGTGAGAAATCTGGATAGATATTGCATGGGGTAAGGTTACTTAATATCTTTTCAGCTATTTGTCTGTCTGGGAGTTTAAGTTCTTTACCTACAAATTTCATTGAAAATTTTTTAAAGGTTTGCCAAATCTTTGAAATATTTAAATTTCTATTGATGGTGGATGAGAATTCAATAAATTTTTGTTTTTTCTTTTTTTTAAGAAATCTCTTAATTTTAGCCTGTACATGTTTGGCACAAATAAGATTGACATCTGAAGGATTATCTTTAAAAACACGAAATGCAATTCTTCTTTCCTGAATTTTAATTGTACATTCTAAATCCCACCAGGGGTTTTGAGGTTTATGAAATTTGGGATTAAACTTTTTTTTAGGAATGGTTTCTGATGCAACTTTGTTCATTAAATCAACAAGTTCTTGATAACTAGATATTTCATCTATTTGTGATGAATATAATATTAACTTATCTGTGTAATTATCCCAATCTGCTTTCCTAAAGTTTTTTTTGATATTATCACCAATGTATATGGACATTCTGTTAAGAGATGTATTATTAATTCTGGTAATTGTAGGAAAGTGATCACTGTTTCCACAATCCTCCAATACTTCCCACTGGGTTAAGGATGCCAAATCTGCACTAACCAAAGTAATGTCCAAAGAACTGGGATTTAATTCAAGTTTTTGGACTCTAGTTGGGGATTCATCATTTAATAAGACCAGATTTTCTCTATCCAGAACCTCGACTATAGCTCTGCCACTACTATCGTTGTTATGACATCCCCATAGTGAATGATGGGCATTGAAATCACCTGTTAACAATATCTTTCCCCTAATATTATTTAAGATGCTGTCTAGAAAGGTTGTAGTGATTTGATTTATGGTTGAATAAATATTAATTATATTAAGATCTCCTATTCTTATTATGTTATACTGAATATGTTTATTAAAATTATTGTTTAAAAAAATCTCTTTGAAAATTAAATGTTTTTTGATGAATGTGGCCACACCACCATAGCCATCTTCTCTATCATTTCTGATTATATTATAATGTTTAAGAAAAATAGCATCTTTATCATTTTTAAGCCATGTTTCGTTGAGACAGATTATATCAGGATTATATATGTTACATAAGTTAATCAAATTAGTTCTATTAGCTTTAAAACTTCTGATATTCCACTGTATAATATTTAAATTATCCGTACCCTCCATTGATATTTTTTATTGTTAATATTCTTATTATATATTCATTTATGTATTATTATTATTTATTTTTTTTTTTTAATTTAATTAACTTTGATATTCATTTAAAAGTAGGATTAAAATTTGGAAAAAAATCTGTAGGTTTGTCACCTTTTGACTGATTCTTTGGCCTATCGTAATCTAAATTTGTCTTACTTAATGTATTAATAGTATTTAAAATGTTAATGGCTTTTGCTCTGTCTTGACTACTTAACTGTGAAGCCGTTTGAGATAACACATCAAAAAAGTCAATATTTTTGTCTGAATTTTGTTGATATGATTCTGAAGATATACCTGCAGTCTGACTGCTAATTAAATTACTTTTTTGGGTTTTTTCAGGGCGAGAATTGGGATAGTATAACTCATTATTATGGGCTTTGATATCATAGCTTTGTGAATTAGAGAGTATGTGACGTCTTTTTGGGTTGTCTCTAACTACTTGAGTAAAACTACGTTTAGTTTTATTCATTTGATTACCTAATATATTCCTCCTTTGATTAATTGAAATAGAGTTTTTTTCTGCACTTGTTGATGCTTCCGGAAGCGAGGGAAAGTCTGATTGATGAAATGATGGTGAATTAAAATAATTTCCACGATTATCCCTAGATGTTTTATAGTTTTTTGGGCATCTATCGCTTGCTTCAAAAAAACTTATATTTTCTGTTGCCATAATATATTTTATTGATTGTTGCCTAGAGTATTCGGGGCATTTTTTACTAGTTGATTTATGTTCATTGCTTTCACAATGATAACATTGTGTATCACATTCAAAATCTCTGTCATTTTCATCATGAAAATTTCCGCAATTAAAACATTTTTTTTACCTTTACATTGTAATCTGGTATGACCAAAAAGTAAACAAGAGAAACATTGAGTTACTGGCGGTATATATATTGAAACTGGAGTAGATAATCCATAGATGCTAACGAATCTTGGAAGAACCGTCCCCTCAAATGTGTACAGAATAGTACCTGTTGGTATATATATATTTTTATTATTGGAATCAATTACTTTCCTGTTCAATCTTTTTACCTCTGAAATTTTAAAGGGAGAGACAGTAAAATTTAGTAGTTCCTCCTCTGAAATTGAGGTATCAATATACCTCACTATACCCTTACAAGAAGCAAAATAAAAAGGGATATAAATAGTAAATCCTTTACATTTTAATATTTCATTATCTTTAAATTTATTTGCTGATTGGAAACTATAAAATTCCACTCCCAATCTATTTCTACCCTTTATCGAAATTTTTTTAACATCGCGTAAATTTAAATTATGAATTTCCTTTGCAATTTTATAAACGTTATTAGCTCTACCTGCTTGACTAGAATTATCTTTATTACTTTCTACGTATACCATAAACGGACCAATATCGGTATTTTTATAAAAAAGTTGTTTACTCATATTTTGACTAGAATGACTTTCATTTTTTTTTTTGTTCAAATCTTCCTCGTTGGAATTATTCTGAGAATGCCCTATAATTTTATTAATTTCATCTGGATCTGGATCTGGATCTATTGTAATGGGGGGATCCTCCCCCATTACATCATCCATCCTGAGGCGTTTCTTCTTTGATGATCTCTTCTATTTATTTTATTTTTTATGATATCAATTAATGAAAAAGATTTAACTTACCAAAAACAAAAGGGATAAGGTATAACACAACAAAGGATGAGTTAGTATCACACCAAATTACCAATATTCAATTCTAAATTTGTCTGTTTTCAACAAATCGGTCAACTCTGGATTCGACACCTGGTTTCTTATTTTTCGGCATCCAGCTAGCTTTGACAGTGTCTGATTTTTCAGTTCAGTTACGATTTTGGTTATGTTCAGGGGCAATTCGCCATCTCTGTTTGGGGACACCGAATATTATCAGGTTCTTACTCCCTTATACTAGTGGCACCAGCAGTGGACTCCACTGTAATTATTATTTTATTTTATGGCGTTAGGTTGGCATATGTTCCTTCTGAAGTGAGGAAGAATGGTGGAGGGGAATGTCAAAACTTCTTCGAATTTTCTGGAGTTGATTTTCTTGGCCCGCCCCTTTCTATTGGCTCTCCTTGGAGGTGCAACATGTGTCTGGCTTTATAAAAGTGCCTTAATGGACCAATCTTTTTAAAGTACTGAAAGTATGTCCTGTAATTTCTTTTAAAGTGCAGTGCCGTTGAAAGCCTAAGGCCTATTTATGGAGATCGTCTGGCCCTAAATTTTGGTCCCATTTTTGTTTGGTTCTATTTGATCAACCACGTGGTAAGTCAATTTTCAAATTAGGCAAAGGAGCCCTCTAGATGAGTACAGGTAAGGCATTGTCTGAATAGTTTTGTTGTAAATAACTTGTTTTTCCACATTCCGTGTCGATTTTATTTTAAGACAAACAATCGTTTGTAGGGTTTCAGGTTAAAAATTCAAGAAATGGTTTCAGGATATAGTTTCAAGTTTATGGTGTAATTTTTGGGGTACTTAAACCAAGAGTTCTACAATGGTTTTGGAGTTCCTTTCTGTAAGACTAAGAGGAATTAATTCTTAATTTTATGTTTATAAATTTTATGTAAGGTAGCAGAAAGGAAGTAAGTAACCTATTTTTTGTAAAACAGCCTTGGCGAAATACTTTATATTTTTATAACTCTTTTTCCTTGCAGCAGTGTGGTAAAAGAAAACTCATGAATTTTTGATTCCCTGTACGCTATTTAATTTAATTTTCATATGTACATATTTGCATCATGACATTTCGCCAGATGTTCATAGGTTGATGATATAATGGTAATAACTTACTATCATATTTCACATCTTTGGTATAGTTTATATTTTTCCATAGTACTTTCTTGATGTATTTATTTTTATTTCTTAACAACACTTAAATTTTAAAATGTAAACAATATTTTATGTTTCAAACTTAATTATAAAACAACTTTAAAAAAAAAGACAAGAACAAGGTGATCATTAAAATTTAACAGTCTGCACTTTATACAGTGTTTTATTGAAAAGCCCTCCAAATCTTTATTTTATCAGCATTCAAATATCAATATAGATTTCCTCCTAATTGAGTCACAGTCAATTAGGTGGCATCCCTTTTAATTTCTAAAGGTGTACCCGAGAACCTGCAACCTACAGCTCTCCGGAAAGATGACTGGCTGTCGTTCGCATGTATTGGTAAGTTCATAAGGACATTACACCATCTATAAATTATTTTAAAAGGAAAAATCAACCTATAACCTGAAATTAAAATGGACTTAAACGCTTCTAGCATTAAGCGTAAATATTTTGGTGTTGTAAAATTGCAAAAGCATTATTTCTTCTGATGAGAGAAAAGATTGGTTCAACATTTTGGATGAAATGGAAAAAAATTGTATGTGTGAATTGAAAAGTATTTCGGATGTCTTGTGCTCACCAGGACTGAAGGAAAAAGTTGAAAATCGGGTGACAAAACCACATCTTATTTATTATATCATAACCTCAAACAACAAATCGGTAAGAGAGCAAACTACTTCACTAAACAAACTTATCAAACAAATGACAAAAAGAAGTTTTTTATTTATTTTTATTATTCATTATGGGCAATGCCCAATTAACAGTTAACAATATGTTGTGCTTGAAATTAAATTTAATATGTATATACAGTACTCCAGAAGTGTGCTAACCAACACACAATATAGCATTCTAATTGAGGCAACATTGTTGAAATCCTTGGTACAATGCTTAATGAAATCCAACATTTTAAGGGACCTTGGGGAAGTTCTCTATACCACCAGTATCCAGCCAGAAGTAGAAATGAACTCATTGTACCTATATACAGATCAAGATTTTTATGAAAAATCCTATTATGTGTATTTTTAGGATGAGACTAACTACCTATCTAGTAGAAAATGCTTACTATGCACTCAAAAAGTTCCTGGAGCAACAAAGTACCTTAAAATGTTTGTATTAGGGTTTGTTGTTGTATACTTACATATAATAGGTAAATTAACTAAACATATTGACGAGTTATTGATTTTGTTGGAAATTTTTAAACTTGGGTCTAATGATATAATATTATTAAGTGAATGTTTTCAGATATTAAATACAGAACAATGTAATATTCCAGGATATAATACGTTTTATAATAGGGCAGATTTTAACCACAAAGATGGGGTCATAATTATGGTAAAATCAAATATAGATGTCGATTTTTCTTATTTTAAATTGTCAAATTCTTTGGCTACAATTTCTAGACTGGTTTTTCAGAAGAATAATATTAATTTCGGAATTACTGCAATTTATAAACCACCTCCAATAAGTAAAGAAAATTTTATCAGTGATCTATATGAATATCTTCTATTAAATTCAAAAAATTGTTTGGAAATTCTTATTGGTGATATAAATATAGATATACTAAATACAGAGGATAATGATGTCACCTACTATTTATCTAGTATGGCCCAACTGGGATATATACCATATATAAATTCTGTTACTCGTTTTGAATCTAATACTTGTTTGGATCATATATTTGTCAACCTTAAATTGAAGCAGCGGCGATATAAATTAAACACATTTATATTGGATACGCATATAACAGATCACAGTCCAGTTATGCTTAATGTGAGTATAGAAGAACAGCGTTCGAATCAAACAAATATAAATACTTCCAGAGTAAAAACCAGAACAAAATTAGATTTAAATAAGTTCAAGTTATTGTTGCGTGATCAGGATTGGTCCTGTGTAAATAAAGTAGACGACCCAGAAACGGCAACGAGAAACTTCATTGAGAGATATCTTCATCTAATGAAAGAATCAACAACTGAGAAGTGAAAACTAATAATAAAAAAAATTAAAAAATGGGTGACTACAGGTATTATCGAATCAATTAGAAAAAGAGACAAACTAAAAAAAAGATTACTAAAAAATTATAGATAGAATATAAATAAATTAATAAAAAAGAGAAAAAATGAATACTATCAAAGCCAAATCGAGGAAAATAAAAATAACATGAAAAGAATATATCAGATAATAAAGGATTCTACATATGAAAATGCTAACAAAAAAAATAACATACTATTCTTAAGGATAATAATGAAAGTTTTACCGATACTATGGAAATGGCCAATTATATAAATGGGTATTATGCGAATGTTGGCATGGAATTGGAGAAAAAGATCCCCCGCCTGACCAACCTAGTATATGGGGACCGGATATACCGGTTTGACCTAATTAAAGATATTTCTACACTAAGAACAAACAGTTCCCCAGGATATGATGGCATCTCTTCCAGGGTGATAAAGGCTACTCACTCAGAGATATTGGATCCATTATTGCACATAATTAATTTGATTTTTAAAATGGGTATTGTGCCAAGTGATTTTAAGCTTTCCATCTTTACCCCAGTCTTTAAATCTGGCTTAGCGTCGAAGATATAAAATTAGTAACAACCTTTACTAAAATACTTGAAAAAAGTTTCAAGGAAAAACTGGTTAAATTTTTGACTGTTAACATGGTATTGTCGATAAATCAATTTGGTTTTATTGAGAAATGTAGTACTTCGGATGCTATGTTAAAACTCGTTTCGGAGGTTGTAAAACGCTTAAATTCAGGTAATAAATGTATATGTTATTTATAGGTGTCTATTGATTTGGATAAGGCGTTCGACACAGTTCCTCACGATAAGCTTGTTATGGTGCTTAGGCATTATGGAATTAGGGGAACAGTGTTAAGACTGGTCGACAGTTATTTCACTGGGAGATATCAAATGGTGAGGATAGACAATGTGCCGAGTGAAAAAGTAATAATAAAAACTGGCATACCAGAAGGCACTGTACTGGGCCCCATTTTATTCATTATTTACATAAATTCCATATTGAAATTAAACACAGGTGGTTTGTCTGTTTCATATGCTGATGATACTGCTCTTGTTTTTGAGGGCGAAACTTGTAATGACAGCAAAAAAGTGACAATAGAGGGATTAAAAGTCATACAAAACTGGTTAAGAACTTTTAAATTGACTCTAAATTTGACAAAAACTAACTACATTGCATTCTCCTTAACAGCTGCTAATAGGCCAAACTAGTGAGTATATCAGTTGACGGACATGAAATAAAAGAAGTTAACTACACTAAGTACCTTGGAATAATAATAGATAAACATCTCAAATGGGGACCACAAATCGATTACTTAGCCAACAAAATATGAAAACTCATACATAAATTTTATTTATTGAGGGAGATTTTAAATAAAAAGCTCATCGAAATTGTATACAAAGTCTTTGCAGAATCTCTTCTGGGATATGGTATTTTGGTATGGGGTGGGATGTACAATAGATATTTGTATAAATTGAATATAATTCAAAAATTTATTTTAAATATTATTTATAAAAAAGATAGAATGTATCCTTCTCACCTGTTGTTTTCTAAGGAAATACTGAATATAAGATCATTATATATTACTACTCTCAATATATTCATAGAACTAGACATCAATGGATCAACATAGATCATAATTATGACACCTGTAATAGAACTGACAGGAATATACAAATTCCCATTAACAATAATAACTTAAATCTAAAGTTTGTGTCTTATATTGGCCCTAAGGTTAATAATATTTTACCTAATGAAATAAAAAATATTCTTAACAGAGCCCAGTTTAATAAAGCTTGTAAGTGTTTTGTTTTTGAGAATTACAATAGATTTCAACATCTCTTTAACTAGATTATTGTTGGTTGGTAGTAGTTAATCGTAGTAACTAGAGTATTGTTCTTTTTTTTTTTAGTGAGTTCTTAGAGGTTAGTACTCGCGACTTATTATTATACAAAAGGAAAACATATAGAATTTTATTAATAATTTATAATTTTTATTGTAAAAAAAAAAGTTTTTTGTATTATGACACACACAAATATGCAAACATTTAGGTGTCACTATTATAACGATATGAAAGCATCAAATACAGTAGACTATTCATTTAAATAAATAAATAAATAAAATAAAAATAAATAAGCTAATATTGTCTATATTTCTAGTTCTAAATTGTGATTTTATAGTACCTTGTACCTTTAGGTGAATTTTACATTGACATTTTAGGTTGTAAGCTCACCATAGATTACTTTGTTTTTTATATATTGTTCTTTTATATTCCTCCTTCGGCTATTGATGCTTAGGTGGAGATGTTTCTGGATGCCCTCTTAACTTTGGATTTCCTGGTAAGCAAGAATGTCATTTTTCTCGGTGATTTTAACATACCATCATTTTCCTCAAACCTACCACGCGGTGCCAGGCACAGATTATTGTCAAACTAGTGACTTTTGTGATTTTCATCAATTCAACTATGTACCTAACCTAAATAATCGCCTAGTTTTTGCCAACCTTAATTTAAATGTTCTTAGAAACGATGTCTCACTTTGTAACTGAGGATCCACATCACCCTGCCTTACTACTTGCCCTATATGCTGGTAATCCACATATTGACAATTTACCTGTTCATAAAAGTGGTTGTCCTCAGTATAATTTCAGAAAAGTCGATTACCCTGCGTTGTATGAATCTGCCAATACTGACTGGAACCCTGTTTTACAGTGCTCCGATGTCCACAGTTCGTGCCAAGCTTTCTATAGCATTTTAAACACTATTTTCACTGCCCATATGCCTCTTAAATTATCAAGATGTAGATGCTTCCCACCCTGGTTTACTAAAGAAATCATAGATAACAAATGTAAGAAAGAAAAGGCATTTCATGAACTGGAAAAACATAAATCTGCTTTCATTCATGTTAGGTACCAAGCCTTACATCGTTTAATTAAAACATAGTCTGACAATGCTTTTAGGCAATATGTCCGACATGCCGAATCAAGCATAACTACAGATCCATCGAACTTTTGGTCATATATTCGAGGCAAAAGAGCTTAATCCAGGGCACCTGCCTCTATGACAGATTCTAATACTACTTTTCATGGACCAAACAACATAGTTTCCGCTTTTTTAAATTATTTTCAAAGTGTGTATAAGGTTTCACTGCCCTTCGTACAAAATGATTTGTTAGTTTGCTCAGATATTTTTTCAATTTTTTTTTTCAAATTTTATTAACCAAAATAATAATACAATAGGACAGATAATTCTAAATTAGAAAGTACCTAGGTGTGGAACACCTGTATTGTGCTTTTTTTTTAATATTTTACATTTGTAAGTACATTATATGTAAGTAGGTATACAAACCAAACATTTCCGCTGATAACAAGAAAACAATTTATTGAAAAGTATGTCATACAAAAAAAAAAGAACCAAACCCAAAACCCAACCCAACATTCAATCAAATGCACAACTCAAAAATTGTTCAGCCTATTCTTAAGCTAAAAGAACAACAGAAAAGTTATTTATACATCCTACATTACTAAGTAATATTTACAAAATGTACATTCTATCCAAGAAGATACCACGGTTTTTGAGAATATAAACCAGAGTTTTATAAATTTGTGTGTTTTATAAATCAAGTGGTAATTGATTATAAAATTTAGGTCTCAGATAAATTGGTGAATGCTGTAATATATTTGTATTGCATTGTGGGATCACAATAAGTTTGTTTACATTTCTTCTTGTATGGGGTGTGTTTGTTTTGCATGGTTTTTATGAATACATGTACTGGCACTCAGTATATACAAGGTATCAATGTCATAAATCTCATCACAATAAAGTAATGTGAGTACAGCCTTGGTCTCTTTAGTATTATTTTGACAATTGTATTCTGGACAACTTTCAAAGGTTTAATGGTGGTTACATAAGCACCTCCCCAGACTAGAATTCCACCTTATTAGAGGTTCTACCAGTGGTTTATAAAGAATGATCACAGTTTTTCTGGATAGAATGTCTCTTAATATATAGAATTTATGCATTAAAGCTCTGATTTTTTTTGACAAGTATAATATGTGCTGATCCCGTTTAAGATTCCTATCTAAAACAATACCCAAATATTTTATGGAGCTAACCTCCTCAATTGAATTCTTTAATGTGTGAATGTTAATATTATGATAATTAGGACGCCTTGAAATATTTATGGACAAAGCAATATATTTGGTTTTTTTTAATATTTAAAGAGAGCTTAAAGCTATCAAGAAATTGTTTCACTAATAAAAGACCTCTTTCAGCTTTTTCTTTTGCCTTTTCCCAATAATCAGCAGTAAATATAACGGCAGTATCATCCGCATATGACACAATCTCACCCCCAATATTTAAACCATTTATGGAATTCATGTAAATATTAAAAAGCATGGGACCCATCACCGTTCCCTGTGGTACTCCAATCTTGACAATATCGGGTTTACTTAAAATGTCATTTATTTTTGTATATTGTGTTCTATTTGACAAGTAATTTCGGAATATTTCGATGACGGCGCCTCTGATATCATACTTCCCCAATATGTTAATTAAAATAGAATGCGAGACCGTGTCAAATGCTTTTAACAAGTCTAAAAATACCACAAGGCTTTTTTCTCCACTATCTAGATTTAAAGTCCATTGTTTAATTAATTCATGCAATGCATCTTCTGTACCCAGTTGTGGAATGAAACCAAATTGATTTTTTGATAACACATTATTGTGGTTAAGGAAGGAAAACAATCTGTCTTTTAAGCTTTTTTCAAAAATTTTACCAAAATTTGTTATTACACCTATAGATCTAAAGTTTTCCATTAGTAACCTTGATCCTGATTTATGAATGGGTCACAATAGATATTTTAAATTGTTTAGTTTTAAAAATAAGGTTTATAATATATGGAAGAAGTTCAACATTATACACATGTAAAGACTTTATGATTTTGGTAATCATCACTACCTGGTGAACAATTATTTTTTAAAGAATTAATGTAATTAATTACATCATTTTGGGTCACAGGTCTCAAATACATAGAATTTAATGATGTGTGTGATACTTCAATAGGATTTTGGGGATTAGGAATATTTTCTGCCATTTTTTGGCCTATAATAATAAAATACTCATTAAAGATTCAAATTCAAAAATATATTTATTTACATAAATGTTTTTTGGTAAAAGATAGCATCTTTCAAAGTATTGATATAATGGATGTAAAGAGGTTTGATGCTCATATTATTGAGGGAAAGTTTGAGTTCTCAATAATTCATGTAAATTATTTTAATTGTTATATTGTGTGTATTTATCGTCCACCTAGTAATAATGTTGTGGAGTTTCTTGAATCTTTTGAAATGCTGCTAGGACTGCTTCCGACCAGTGCGAATTTGATTGTTTGTGGTGATTTTAATGTCAACTTTTTGTCTGATGCTCATGAAACTCAATGTCTTAAAAACCTCCTTACTTGTTTTGACCTTAATATGCTTGTTACTCAACCCACACGGATTACATCATATTCACAAACATTAATAGATTATTTTTGTTCAAATCTTATATCAATACCTACTAGTGATATTCATGTTATCCCCTCAGGGTTATCGGATCACGAGTCAATTTTAGCTAAAATGAGCTTTCCCAAAATAAAGCAACCAAAAAAAGCTAAATTTGGCAGATTATATAGCAAGTCAAATTTTGATTCTTTCCGAAGATTAAGCAAAAATATGGATTGGACAAGGCTATATAGCTCTCTTGTTCCACTTAACCACTTTGGTGATCTTGTTAATAACATTTTTAATAAAAGTTTTCCAATCCAAAGAATTAAAATTAAACCTAAAAAGTCATGGATCACTAATGGCCTAAAAATATCATCAAAAAATTTAAGATCTTTGCATACCTTGAGAAAATATTCGACTGATCCACATTTTCATCATTACTTTAACACATATAGAAGAATCTATAGACAGGTTATAAAAAATGCCAAACAAAATTACTATAAAAATAGAATGGGGAAAGCACGCAATAAAACTAAAAAAAATTGGTCCATCATTAATGAACTCAGAGGCAATTCATCTGAGATTAACATTATCCAATTGATGTTAATGTATTTAATCAATTTTATTGTACAGTAGCTGAAAAACTAACTAATAGCCTAAGACCTCAAATTAACCCACTATCTTACACTCAACATATTTCTTTTAGGGACTCCTTTTACCTTACTCTAACAGATCTACTTGAGGTTAAAAGAATTCTACAAGAAGTTAAGAACAAACATACTTCCGGTATAGATGGATTATTATCGGTCAAAATTCTTCAATGTTTGCCAGATGAGGCGCTCTCCTCCCTGGTATATGCAATTAATGACTGTTTTGAAACTGGAACTTTCCCATCAAATCTTAAAGTTTCCCTAGTAAAACCTCTATTTAAGCACGGAGATCCAAATGATCCAGGAAACTACCGGCCCATCTCACTTTTACCCTGCCTGTCTAAAATTATTGAGATACTGGTTAAAAAAAGAATGGTAACTTTCCTAACTAAACATGGCATTTTAAGTAAATCTCAATTTGGTTTTCAAGAGCGTTCGACTGCGTAAATCATGAGATACTGCTTGACAAGCTCTTTAATTATGGGTTTAGAGGTGTTGCTCTGCAGTGGTTTAAGTCTTTTCTGTCAGGTAGAAAACAGATTGTGGGGTCAATGGGCACTTTATCTGATAGATGTTCCATAGACCACGGAGTTTCACAGGGTTCAGTACTTGTCCCTATTTTGTTTCTCCTCTACATAAACGACCTTGCATCTCTTGATATAGGAGGTCGCTTCACAATTTTTGCTGATGACACGAATATTTTATGGTCTCATAAAGAACAGGAATCACTATTGCGTGTAGTATCAGAAGATTTAATGAGAATAAAACAATGGTGTGTGATCTTTTGCCTAAATGTAGCTAAAACCAAGTTAATAAGTTTTAAGTTTGTTTGCAAGGATCACATAAAGATTAACCATTGGATTTTAATGATTGCAATAAATTTCTAAAACCATAAGCCTTAAGTGGGTGTTATGCTGTCAGGGTTATTGCAAATGGTTCAGCAGCTGCAAAATTGGCATATTTCTCCGTTGTAGAAAGTCACATGCGTTATGGCATTGCTTTTTGGGGTTGTTGTAGTCAGTGTCTATTTAGTTCTGTATTTGTTTTACAAAAGAGAGCAGTTAGGTTTGTTTGTCGTAGTGCCCCTAGAGAGACTTGTAGACCTTTATTTAAAAACTTAAAAATTTTGACTTTGATTTGTCTTTTTATACTTGAGACAACTTGTTTAATTTATAAAAAGTTCGGAATACATCTTATTGACACTGTCTCTTCTAATAGACCTTATAATACTAGACAAAACTGCAACATTCCAATACCAATTCCGCGAACTGAATTGACTAGGAACTCCATAGTATATTTAAGTATTAAGATCTTCAACCATCTACCAAATAATCTTAAAATAGCACGATCTCTAACATGCTTCAAAAAGTCAGTTGGATCACTTCTTAAAGACAAGGCATTTTATAATCTGAATGAATATTTTGAGTGCAACTGGGAGTAAAACTTAAGTTATCGATTTTTTTTTTTTTTTATCGAGTTTGTTTTTTTTTTATATTTTGACATAGTGTTGTCTGTTCTTTGTTGTTTGTATTTATCTTCTTTTGTTATTTTATATTCTTTTTTCTTTATATATATATTTTTGAATGTGTTCTTTTTTTTTTTGGAAAGTGTTTACTCATGATACTTCCATTAGCATTAGTCACAAATTGCTTTATTTTTTATCTATTTTTATATATATATATATATATATATATATATATATATATATATATATATATATATATATTGTTTTATAGTATACTAAGCTTTGTCCACAAATACTATGTATTTACGATAATAAAGCATGTTTGAATTTGATTTTGAATTTGAATAAAATAATAACAATTCTAAAAGTAAATAAATATATTAAAAAGAAAATATCTGCTATAATATAAATATTCATTATACATTTCTTTTATATAAAAAAAAGAAAAAAAAACAACAACTCTCCAAAGCTAAGTGCTTGGCTGGTGAGTGGATGAAAGAGATCAGATAGTTCCTCATTTTCCGTAATCAAGCTGCCATTTTTGTCAGTGATATGAATTTTTTCACTATTTTTGTATTTGTTTTCATTTGTGTTATCATTTATAAATGTATAGACCTTCTTAATGTTTTTGGAATTCTGATTAATTTTATCTTTATAATAATTGTTCTTAGTTTGAGTAATAATTTTATTCAACCTATTACGATATTCTTTATATCTATTAACTTTTCCAGGCTGGAATTTTTTTTCAGCATTCTCTTCATTCTATCCCTTATTCTTATTGAAATTGTAATTCCTTTTGTTATCCATGGCTTTATTTTATGATATTTATTGCTAGTTAAAATTTCTACCTCTGACTGCTTTACATCGGTCTTACGGCTGTATTTTCTTTGTTCATTGGTGAAATGTTTACAGGTATTGGTAAATGATCTGTTATGTCATGATTTATTATAGCTGTCTTCACTTTAGATGTATTACTAATTTTACCCTTCATAAATACGTGGTCGAGGCATGTCTGTGACTCAGGTCTAGTGATGTGCCGATATAAGGTATCAAAACCATGTATATTCATTAGCGAAACATAATCGCAAACCATGGGATCTGTATTATTTAATATATTAAAGTTAATATCACCCACAAATAGTTCTAAACTCAAACATGGCTTTATTGTCATAAATAAAAATTCATTGACAAAGCTGTAAAAATCTTAAGACTAAAGAATGAAAAACTTAACCTACTACAGTCAAACAGTCGATGAAACATACAAAAACAATAAAATGACAAGATAGAACAATATACAAGTAAAAAATAAAATGATCACTATACATTGTTAAAACAAGAATTCCAAAAACTCTGCTAACGAATAATAGGCTCTCTCAACCAACAAACTCTTCACTTGCGATCTAAAAGATGTGTAATTGTGTGTCTGCCTCAATTGGGTGGGAAGCTGGGTAAAAATCTTCCATTCTATTATAAATTAAAGAACGTTTATTAAGCTCTGCATTGGGTGTTGGAAGAGGTATTACATGTGTTCTACGCAATAAATATGGCCTAGTCACGTCGCTAATCTGGTCATGAAATGTTTTATGTAATAAGCACACAGATAAAAATACTAGGCAAATAAGAAGTTTATGATTAAGAAACAGAGGTCTGCAGGATCTCCGCCTTTTAATAATAAAGACAGAATCAAATAAATAACCAGCGCAAGAACCCCAGAAGCAAATGCCGTAATGCAAGTGCGATTCCACAAGGGCAAAATATACATTCTTTGCTGTAAGAAAATCCAACTCATAGGCTACGACTCGCAAAGCAAAACAACCCTTTGTCACTTTGGTGCAGATGTTTTGTATATGCTGGTCAAACTTCAATTTATTGTCAATATTCAGCCCCAAAAATTTGTTAACTTGAAGATTGGTCATTAACTGTGATTATAAGTAAACATCACTTATGTTGCATTTGAAGGTCATTAAATTAGTTTTTGATATATTAAGGGACAAGTGATTTGCATTACACCACTCTTTGATTATTGCCAAGTCCTGAGTCACTATATCTTCTAGAAGTTCCTTTTGTTTCTGATGCCATAGTATTGTCGCTTCATCAGCCAACATTGTGAGTCAGTCGGTCTTCTGGTTAGTTCTTAGATGGTGATCTAAATAAGTCAAGTAGTCTACGGAACTAGAGCTAGGGGACCGGTAACAAATATTTAGGCAAACGCTTAGACCCTGAGAGCTAAAATTTAGTTTGGATATGCTAATTCTGCTTGTTGTTAATTTAAATGTATTAATGGTTGAATTCAGTGAACCATTCGTATAAACTAGAACAACATCAAAACTGCTAAAAGTCTACATTATCATACTATATACTATAATCAGGTATATCGACTTGTAAAACTGAACTCAATTTATGACATTCGGTCAATATTAGAACATCACAGTCTCTGAGTTTATATGAGTCGAGAAAAACCAAGAGCTTGTCGAGGGTTAGTTCTTATACCTCTAATATTCAAAAGTAAAATATTTAATGAAACATGACCTACTCTAATAAAGTTCTGAATACTGTCGGTTTCAATTGTAATATTTCGATTCTCCATTTCTATAGAGTTCAAAACTTCTATTTCCATCTGATGGTCTAGACCAAAAATCAATTCAAATTACACAATATCAATACATTATTTTTTTTTATTATTATTATTTTTTAAAAATTTATTTAGCAATAAATGTTTACAATCAACATAACAATATCTTAAACTTAAAAGAGCATTATTTGTATTTCACACATAATTTGCCGAGGCACCTAGATGTTAAGAAAATAGTATCATCTGTATGTGCATGTATCATTACTTAATATCTAATTCCTTAAAAAATATAGTGTTATCTTATGATATGTACATATATATGATTGGCACACACAACCAAAAAAGAAAAATAATTAAGTCATAAGCCAAGAACAAAAAAAAAAGTTTTTGATTTTTACTAACATTATAATTAGCTATTGGTGATTGTTCTCTGCATCCTATGACTATTTTCAACAATGAAAATTTTTGATTTTTGGTTAAATATTTTGATTTTGTTTATGTTTTTTATTACATTTGGTAGAATATTGTAACATTTGGGACCTAAATAATCATGCTCCTTATTCAGTGACTGATTTTCAAAGTGCCATAAGAGAGAATAAGGAGATCAACTTACTATTAGTGTAGATTTAATGGTATTTTAATTCAATGTTTTGTAGTTGATACTTGTATGTTTTAAGTCTAATATGTATTATTATGTTAAGTATTTCTTCTATGTAACGTATTTTATTTTATTGAATTCCTTTTTGACCTATCTATGAAAATGTATTTTTTCTTCAGACTAATAAACTTAAATAAAAAATAAATAAATAAAATAAATTTTAAATTTATGTTCTTTCTGTTATTTAGTATTAACAGGTGTTTGTTTAGATTGTTTCGTGTTTGGTGTTGATGATGTACACATTTTTTTAGTGCTTCCTTTTTGTGAATGTATGAACATATTGAATGCATATACAGGCAGCTAACATCGCAGATGTCTATGTTATACAGTTGAGTAGTCTGGTACAATCTATTTCTTCTAAAAATTATTTTTAAAATGGTATTTTGTATGACAGATAATTAATTAGGATGTAAATTTGTTTTATATGCCCCAACCCACACGATTATTCCGTATCTCAATAAATATTCGACCAAGGATTTGTAGACCATTGTTAGCAGTTTTGCGGTTAGAAATTCCCTCAAAACGTAAAATTTTTGAATTAAATATCGAGTTTTTTTCGTGAGATATGATATATGTTCTGTCCATTTTAAGTTTTGATCTATAATTATCTCCAGGTATTTAATTTTCGATACGTTCTCTATACTGCTTCTATTATCTTCATTATTATTTATCTCGATGGTATTCAAATTGGGCCTATTTGCACCTGTTAAGGAAAAAGCGATATATTTAGTTTTTGTTAAATTTAAGGATAATTTAAACGAGTCAAGCCATTGTTTGATAATATTGAATCCGTGAGCTACCCTATCTTTAACTTCTTTCCAATTATTTTCACTAAAAACTAGTACTGCCATTGATGTTTAGGTTTAGTAAAGAGTTTATGTAGGTTATGAAAAGTATAGGTCCTAAAATTGTTCCTTGTGGCACTCCTATTTTTATTTTCAATGGTTTGCTGAAAGTATGGTCTAGTTTTAAAAACTGGTCTCTGTTAGATAGGTAGTTAGAAAATAGCTCCAGAACTTGTCCACTTATTCCATAATGTGATAAAATTTCAATTAATTTTTTGTGTGGCACGGTATCAAAGGCTTTTGCGAGGTCGATAAACACAGCAATGGTTTTTTTACTAGTATTGAGGTTATTTGTGATTTCAGAGACAAGCGAATACATGGCATCTGCTGTGCTTAACCCCTCCCTGAATACAAATTGGTTAGTGGATAGAACTTTATGATCTTCGAAGAAGTTAATTAATCTGTCTTTCAAACATTTCTCAAAAAGTTTTGCAAAATTGTTTATCAGGCTAATTGGGCGATAGTTTTCTATTTTGTTTTTTTCGCCAGCTTTGTGAATTGATGCAATCACTGATTCTTTAAAATAACTGGGTATTTTACCTGTTTGAAAAATTAAGTTTATTATGTGTACTAGTGGCTTAGTTATAGCACAGGTCACAAGTTTTATCATTCTGACAGATATTCCATCTTTTCCTGGTGCGCTTTCATTTTTTAGGGTAGAAATTTGTTTTATTATTTCATTTTCTGTGACTGGATTTAAAAATAATGAGTCTTGTATATTTCCAGTTATTTTGTTCGAATTAAGTGGTGGGTTAATATTTTTTTCCATTTCAATGCCTGCGTTAATAAAATATTCATTACAATAGTTTGCCATGTCTGTGTTACTTGAAAATGTAGTGTTATTTTTGTTTAAGAAGTTGTATTTATTTGATTTTTTTTTTATTTGAATTTGTTGCATCTGATATAATTTTATATACATTTTAATATTATTTCTATTGATTTCAATTTTGTTTTTATAGTAATTAAATTTTTGTTTTTTTAATAATTTATTTAGTTAATTTCTTTATAATTTATATACATTATTCAGTTCTACACTAAAATGTTTAATTAATCTTTTTTTCAGTTTATCCCTATGTTTTATGGAAATTATTAACCCATTTGTAATCCATTCCTTTAATTTTTTCGGTTTTGTTTTTTTTATTAAGCATTTTGAAGTAGCCTGATATATTGATTCCTTGAATGTTTGTGCAAAAAGTATTGTTGCTTGTTCTGGATCGTTCAATTCTAAAACGTTTGTCCAGTTTTGTGAAGCTATATGTTCTTTGAATGTGTTGTAGTCTGTGTGTTCGATATATTTGGGTAACTTGTTTTGTTTGTTGGTATCTTTGTAAAATTTATATTCAGCATTATTGGATAATGGTCAGTGACGTCAGTGTCTAGAATGAAAGATTTATATTTTAAATATGTTATTTTAAAGAAGGGGTAGTCTTGTACTGGGGGAGGCTTATATACCGAGGTTATTCCAAATGATGCGTTATAATGTTCAAAGACAATTCTAGTTACAGTTACCTTTGATGAGTTTAGTTTTTTATGCTTTATATTTACGTTCAAATTATTCTTAATAAAAATTAGCACACCATCATTCTTATTGTAGTCACCACAATTGTAGTATGTGATGTATCCAGGTATGTTGAAAATATCGTAAGACACCAATTGAAAATACTCACTGAATACAATTACATCAATATATAACAGTTTATAGTACTCCAAAAATAATAACAGTTGATCGAAGTTTTTGTTCGCACTTCTAATATTAAGGTGTAAAATATTTAGCATTTTCTCATTTGTTTGAATTTGATTATTCAATGAGATGTCATCAGCAAATATCCCATGCACCTCCATTTCCGAGCTGTCCAACTGCTTCAATATTTCATCTTGTGGTGGTCTAAACATTATATATTATAATCAATTTTACTTTTTAATGTTCCTAAATAATAAATATAGCATGGACAGTTCGGATCAGACGTAGCATGTACCGTGTCGTGGTTGGTTCTATATTTATTATTTGATTGTACACAATTATAACAATTTTTTATTGTTCCTAAACGTTATATATATATATATATATATATATATATATATATATATATATATATATATATATATATATATATAATTTAAATTTCTAATGTTGAATTAAACTACAGACCTATTCTAATTTCGGATCAGTCCATCTCAGCACCACCTATTGGGGCTATATGATTTCCGGCTGCAAACCCATAGGTAATTTAAAAAGCATGCACTAGCACCATCATGCGGAGAGTAGATACTAAAAATCAATAAAAATGCGCTCTCACACATCTTTATCAAAATCTTATCCTAATTGCGGCCTCACTGGTTGATTTTCTCAAATAGATATTTCCATTCCTACTGTAAACTGAACGAAGTCTATTTGTGTTCTTGAAGTCCCTTGCCAACTTAAACAGCCTTTGATTCTGTGCTGTTAGGTCCTCATTAAAATAAATTTTGCAATTCCCTTGTAGGCCACATGCACGAATGTTTACTCCTTTCATTTCCTTACACTTTTTTAAAATCTTGCTTTTTATATCCTGGCTATTTAGTCTAAGCAATATTGGTGCATCACTCTGTTTGCCCAACTGATAACTTTCCTTAATACATTTACTATCGATTTGAACTTTCATAGCTTTTTATAGCTTGTTCCACAATTTTTGTAGTGTTATGTTCTTGCTGCTTTGGTATTCCTTTTACAATAACAATATTTTCCTTCTTCAGTTCTTTAGCATTTAATCTATCTTCCAGAGCTTTATTAATTTGTTGCTTGATTGTTGTATTCTCTTCCCTCAATGATTTTATTTCCACAAATACTTTTTGAAGGGATTCCCTCTGTTAATCAAAAGAATCTGAAATATATTGGACCAACTTTTTTAATTCCGCAAATTCCGTTTCAATGCCCTTTCTAAAAGGGTTTAAGTAATCATTTAAAAGGTCCTTAATCATGTTCTTAACTTTTCTTTCATCCATACCTATTGTTGATTCTAGCAGAGCACCCACTTTACTTAATTGACAACAGTTGAAATTATTAGACTGATCAACTACCTTTGCTTATCTTTATCTTAATGAAAATTTTGAAGAAATATGGGTAAAAATAACAATTTTAAAAACATTTATTTTGTTTAATTTGATCTTTTTGAATCGACTGTGTACGACTTTAAAAGGTCTAATTTTCTCAGTCTTAGTAATGCTTTGTTAAATTTAAACTGGGATGATATGTTTGTATGTAAAGTTAATGAAAATGTATTCCTGTTTTATAATGTTATTTAAAACAGAATAGCTGGAAACAATTATAAATATACACTCTGGTTTTCCAACAAATTAAAAAATTCTAGTGACCCAAAAACGTGAAGCCCACAAAAGATTTTAACATAATCAAGTTGATTATGTCTGTTTTAGTGAATTAAGGAGTTTATGTAAAAGAATAATCAGTTATTCCAAAAGGTTCTGGGATTTTATTAAAAACAAAAATATTTGAAAGGCAATCCCTGAAATTATATAATACAAACTTTAACAATAGCAAACAACAGAGTGGATTTTTTTGGTGATTATTTTTCATCCGAATATATTTCGCCACTACATATGTCCATTCTTTACCCCAATATCAAAATATGGGTGATGTTAAATTGGATACTTTTAAGATTAGTATATAAGATTTTAAATAGATTAAATAATGTTGACCTAACTAAAGATTCAGGGACAGATAACATACCACCCTTGCTGTTGAAGAATTGTTCATTTGCATTATTCAGACCGCTCTGGCTTCTGTTTAGTCATCTCTTGGCAAGGGACCATTTCCTGGAATAGAAGTTCTCATTTACCACACCAATACATAAGAACAGTGGTGATAGAGATTATGTTAATAATTTATAGATTTATTACTAGCCAAAAATAGTTAAATCATCTCACCTAAGCAGCACGGATTATTTAAGAATAAATGAGCGTTAAGCAACTCGTTATGATATCATGTTTTAGCTTGTATTGAATCAGTTATCACTAAATAACAACAGCGAATTAAAATTGAAAATCTCTCAAGGCTAATATTTAGCTCCCCATGTTTTAGCTTTTCATTAGCGATGTAGAATATTTTCACTCACGAAAACCCGAGGACTTATTAAAAAAATGTGCTTTATAAGGTTATTTTGCAACTTTTTTACTGCCGCCCCACCTAATATTTACGATCAGACGTCGGAAAATACAACACTTTACAAGTGTATCACACACATGTGATTTAGCGACACGAAAGTTAAGGTTAGTAAGGCTAAAGCTGACTAAAGTACTTAAATTCTAAAGAAAGTTGGCTGAGTATTGTGTTTTAGATAAAAATGCGACTAAATGAAAAGTTATTAAAAAACAGCTTTACTTAAAATTATAAGATTTATTCAAATACATATTGAAAGTGAACAATTAAAATTTGAATATTTATTATAATTTTGATAAACAATTGTTTTTTTTAACATGATGTATACTTAACCATAAATATATTTTAAACTATCTAATTAAACCATTCAACGTTTAATATTTTTGAAATATCAATATTAGTATTAGTATAGTATTTGTATGTTCAAATCCTTTTGGTGTATAAAAAGGATAAAAAATAAAAAATCCAGGCACGTAAATTTGACCTTATGATACCTATAAATTAGAAGGTAGTTTTGAAAAACAGCACGCCACTAGTTTTTGAGAAATTGCTAGAAAGTAAATTTAGTTTTCAAAAACGGCCACAAATAAGAAAATAGTAAGTCGGATATCTTTGGAAATATTAGGAAGTTTTCAAATTTATTGATGGCTTCGATGGTGCTTATAAATTACCCTTAAATTGTCCTAATTTAATCTTCTAATTTGTAGTGTATGGTAGAAGGGAAGATTTACAACATACTTGCTGTTAATATTCGGTTGCAGTACTGACATTTGTAAATCTAGTTTTCTTAATGAGCCATGATTTTGACTAGTTTTTGCAATATTTTAATATAAAGAAAAATAGACGTTTGCAACTATGGGGATCAAATTGTTTAACGGTTATTTTATTATAAGTTGTATCATATTCTAATGTTTTTAATGATCTTATATTATTTTAATGTGAGTTTTTTGCTACTGAAAAATACTAATATAGACGCAAGACTTGCCGTAGAATTGTGATTAAATTGTGTTCTTACAGAGGTGTTGTTTTTAGTGGTTTTAACTTTGAAAAAATATATGTGTCTGGTATTGATTTGTTGCTTGAAAAAAACTGTATGTATTCTCATATTATTCAAATCCAATAGCTCATAAACAATCTTATTATCTAAAGAAATAGAATGCTAATTTATGTTCACTTGCTGAATGGAACAATAAAAAATTTAAAATTTATCACTCCATGAACATTCCAATACAACAGAATATGCAAATTTACTGATAAGAAGATCTCAAATTGTAATTTTAATTTACTTGGGTCAGGCGAATCTAATTTATATTATTCAGTTTTTAGTAGAGTTTTAGCAATGCACATTATTAGTGTCTGTTAGCAAGAACAACCTTAAATTTTGAATTTATAAAATAATAATAATAATAATTAGTCCTTATTTTTCCTTCCTGTTGTTCCTTTTTATAGTGGTCTTTTTTGTTTGTGCCTTTTAAGTCGTCCAGACAGACCCCTGGGCGTGAAGCGAGTGTCCCCGTCTTTGTTATGTTATCACTGTAATTATTATTATTGTATGGGCTTTTTAAATTTTATATTAGATATTAAGTACATATTTTAAGTATATATTACGCCCTTTCCTTCGTTATAGTTACCTCACTGATTGTTTTTTTTTTGTCTCTTTAACTCAGGGAAAATGCTCCGAAATTTTAAATGTTGTCGAAGTAAAGACTTTGCTAATTACTGCTGCATAGTGTGTTTCGGTGTTTTTCATCCTAGTTGTTTTGAGCGTCTGCCTAAAGCAGTTGTGATTGGAGGGCATAGGATCTACTGTTCCCTAGAATGTCAGGAGCATGCTTTAGAGAAAGAAAATGAATGTCAGCGGTTTTTAACAGAAATTCTCAATTTAAAACAGGAATTAAAAGAGAGGGACTGCCATATTCGTCGGGTAAAAAGCAGCAGCGATGCATTCGAGGATGAAGTTGCAGAAGCAGAGAGAAAGTTTACTGCCGAACTTGATAAACAGAATAAGCTGTTAGAGGGACTCAGAACTGAAATAAGAAGGTTAGAAGATAAAAACAGGGATCTAACAACAGAAATAAAAAACTGCAGTGAATCCGAAGACAAGCTCAGAAATGAAGTATCGGAATTAACTAAGCTTAGCAGTAGTATGACCATTACCATTGAGACGCTGGAGAAGGAGAACGAATGCTATGCAAAGGACATCAAGCTTCTCAATCAGCAAATTTTCTCGCTCAATAGTAAACCACATAACGAATCAGTCAGTGCAAATTCTGTTAGGGGCTCTGGTCAGAGAAGGCGTCAGCTTTTGATTATCGGCAACGAGATGGCTAGAGGCTGTATGTCATTATTTAGGAGGTTTACACGACGAACATTTGACTTGAATTGTCAATGGCGTTCTAAGTTTCTGTTTGAGGAACTGGTCTCTGAATGCATATCCTACTGCGCCAAATTCACAAAGGATGATTGTATTGTGTTTTTCTGTGGACCGGAGAATGCTATTAGGGGGACTCCAATTAAAGCAGAACAGGTTCAGTGTCTACTTAAAGCCTGTAGTAATACAAATCTCGTGATAGTGAGCACCCCTCGTTATAGAAATAGACCGGTTTTAAACAGTTTTATCCGTGATCAAAACATATTTTTGGAAAAACAACTTGTCCAGGAGCTTATCAGCTTTATTCCTCTTACCTTGACTACTCACGAACACCTTATGTACTATGACGAAAGGGCAGAGCTGGTCAGTCTCTTGTGCCGTGGTTTTCCAGTCCAACCTGAGAAATCTTCAAACACAACCAACGTCGAATCAACTTTTCTCATTTCACCGACAAGTCAGCAACAACTCTGACACCAATTACAAATGCTTCGCCACAACTGAACAGTCTTGTCATGTTCTACCAGAATGTCAGAGGGCTTCGCACAAAGATTGGTGAGATTTCTCTTGCAGTTTTGTCTTGCGACTATGACTTGATATGTCTCACTGAGACGTGGCTTAACGCGGATATTTCAAACAACGAAATTTTTAATAACAAATATGTAGTTTTTCGTAGAGATAGGAGTTATGAGGAACTAGGGTGTCATCGCGGCGGTGGAGTGTTGATTGCCGTTTCTTGTGCTTTTCATGTAACTCTGGTTCCTACTCCTACTTATATGGACTTTGATGATGTTTGGGTCCTGGTGCGCGCGGGCAATGCAAGTTTGATTTTGGGCTGCGTTTATTTTCCACCTAATTCTAGCCAGGAGTGCTATCAGTCTTTTTGTGATACCTGCGAGTCGTTGAGAAACAGATACGATAGTCACACATTTTTTGTTTTCGGGGACTTTAATCTTTCTTCGGTGGAATGGGTTTATGAGGATAACACACTTGTTCCAAAATCTCTGCCATCTCCATCTTCTGAAACTCTTATTGTTTCAATGAGCTTTTTTGAATTGCAGCAAATGAACTCATTGTGCAATTACATGGGCAGAATTCTGGATTTAATATTTGCCAGTGACTTTGTCAATGCCTCCATTTTAAAATCTGGTTTTCCCCTCGTAAACATTGATCCCTACCATCCAGCAATTGAGATAAATTTTAAAATTAAATATGTTTCTCCAATGAAAAATTCTAATGAAGTTAGCGTTTATCAGTTTCATCAAGCGAATTTCCACAATCTAAACCTTTTTTACAATCAATCCGACTGGTCTTTTTTATCAGTAGAATCTGATATAAACAAAATGGTTGAACTCTTTTATGAGGTCTTGTTTGAAGGTATCAATAATTGTGTCCCCAAGAAAACGGTAGTCGACTGTAAATATCCGAAATGGTTCGACCTTCCTCTGAGAAAACTTATTGGACAAAAGAATCGTCTATACAAAAAATATAAAAGGTCCAATAAAGATGTTGACTATTTTGATTACTGCGACATACGACGTGAGGTTAAGCTTCGGACTGATATGTGCTATCTTGCATATGTCACACAAACTGAATTGCTTATCCCAGAGAATATCAGGCATTTTTGGTCTTTTGTACGTAATTTGAGAAGAGACTCTGGGCTGCCCAGTGTCATGAATTATGACGGAGAGGAAATTACCGGTTCGAATAACATCGCTAATGCCTTCGCCACTCACTTTGAGTCTTGCTATTCACGTCACCGTAGTTTAGATTTTAGCAAGATTGGCCCTATAAGCTGTTCGGGAAAATTACTATCAACCTATTGTATTACAGAGGCGGAAATCTGCAATAAAATAAAAACCCTTGATCTTTCTAAAAAGGCTGGTCCAGATGGAGTTCCCACTATTTTATTGGAACGTTGCTGCGAGTCGTTGTCTCGGCCCCTTTGTAAAATTTTTCAGAAATCTTTTAATCTGGGTTCCTTTCCCGAAATTTGGAAGTTTTCCACTCTCATGCCGATCTTTAAATCTGGGGATAAGAGCGATATTAAAAACTACAGAGGTATTTCCTTGCTTTCGCATATACCAAAGCTGTTTGAGGCAATTATCACGGATCATATCTTTGAGTCTCTGAAGCACTACATCACTAGTATGCAACACGGTTTTTTTAGTGGTCGCTCAACAACTACAAATCTTGCAATTTTCCAGAATTACTTAACAACATCGGTTGAGGCTGGTCAACAGATCGATGTTATATATACTGATATATCGAAGGCTTTTGACAGGGTTTGCCATCAGCTTCTGTTATTCAAATTGCAGCGAATTGGTTTTTCTGGAACCTACCTGCAATGGATAGAATCGTACTTATTCAATCGTCGTCAGCGAGTTAGCGTATGTGGTTCAATTTCTAGAGAGGTTGTTGTGACATCTGGTGTCCCACAGGGCTCTCATATTGGTCCAATTCTCTTTCTACTATTTATAAATGATATAGTATCATGCTTTAAAGTGTCTAAGTGTCTCTTATACGCAGACGATTTAAAATTCTTTTCACCAGTTTCCTCTGAATCTAATCCACTGCAATCGGACTTGGAAAAGCTTATCAAATGGTGCAACATTAACCATCTTCTTCTTAATGTCTCTAAATGTAAAGTGCTCCGTTTTCATAAACGCATTAAACCCATACTCTCCTCCTACTTCATAGATAACGTGAGTCTTGAAGTTGTTAGTTCCTTTACAGACCTGGGCGTTATTTTTGATGAGAATTTAACTTTTGATCTGCACATTGATAGTATTGTGCTGAAGGGTTTCAGGCTGTTGGGCTTTATAAAGCGGCAAACAAAACATGTCACAGATACTAAAGCAATTGGATGTCTTTATAACTCACTTGTTCGCAGCGTTCTGGAGTATTGTTCTACAGTTTGGAGTCCATCGTATCAGTGCCATATCGATAAAATCGAAAAAATCCAAAATAGATTTGCCAAATACCTTTTGTATAAGTTTAATTTTCCGTACCAGGGTTTATCATATAATACCAGGGCTCTTCTGTGTGGCCTTCAAACACTTGAGTTTCGAAGAAAGAAGGCACTTCTAGTTTTTCTTCACAAACTGCTCAGTGGAGATATTGACTGTCCGATGTTGCTTGAGTCGGTCGCATTTCTGGTTCCTATTAGGAGAACAAGGCAATCTCAACTCTTTTTTGAAGGATACCATCGTACAAATTATGGGCTTAGCGCATTTGTCGATCGACTGGTACGCAATTACAATCGTCACTTCCCTGATTATGACATTTTCAGTTTAAGCACTTTACAGCTTAAAAGGCGGTTAAACGAATTGCTTTTATGATTGTTTTATATCTATGTATACTTTGTATCTATTTTTATTCACTTGTATTTTAATTATTTATGTATTGTGTTGCTTTTTTGACGAACTACTGTGTGTTCTTTTTTTTTCTTTATTTCTATTCGACATGCCTCTTAGGGCTATTTTACTTTTTACTTTATCTATTTGACCTTGCATGCGAATTCGTACCATTTGGAATGTTTAGCATTCTGTAGTGTACGTTTCAGAAGGGCCACTTGTCCGATGCGTGCATCGGCTACGTCCTTACAATACATTAAATTATGTTAATTAACGTAATTAACGTTATTAAAAAAAAAAGTTCCTCATCAGATATTTTGTCTGCCTAAGTTAGACTTCTAAATAAAATTTTAATTTAAAAATTCTTGATTCTGGGTCTATAATGTTAAAATATCTGGTATTTATATAGAATATTTTAATGTGTATATCTTAATTGTTTATAGGTTACCATCTGGCTGTTTTGATAATTTCTGCAGCAGTAGAGGTTGTTTTGAATAGGATTCAGGTTAACAAAAGGGTTGTTATGGCAAGGGACTTTACTACACTCTGCTCTATACATCTGGGATCTGACCAGCCAGAAGCAGTCCGTTTGTCTTATTTGTTTGGGTCATTTGTAATGGAATGTCTCACAGTCAGTTGATGTTTATGTTAATAGTTTATGGGCTACAATACTGATAGAGTAAAAATATAGAAGAGCTGTAAGGGTTGGCAAGATTCAGGCAAATAACTGCTTAATATCAACTGCAAGCAATCCCTCAAAATATATTTGAAAGTTTATAAATAAAATGGGGGAATATCAAAAAGAAGCAGTGGTCATTGCCCTGTTCCTGTGCAAAAGTTAATACGTCCTTATAGCTATAGTCCGCCGCACGGATTTTGGGCTGCAACGTCTGAAGGGACCGGGCGGTAAAACGCATAAAAACAAAAACACATTCCTTTTTTGTGTTATTGTACCCAATATATTTGCCGGTTTATTCAACTCGTCGAATCATTTAATATTTGCAATGAATATTTTTTGTCCACATATTTTCTCTAGCCCACGTTTTGTGCGTGAGACTTTAATGACTTAAGGGAATGGCATGGGTACTTCCCTCTCCTTATGTGGCGCCCTTTTTCTGTAAGCAAGCAGTGCTCTGCATTCAGTAAATAATCTTATGGGCGAGCGGAGCGATGTACTTATATAAAGATGCAGTGATAATTTTTTTACGTAAATTGATTTTAGCGTAGTTTTACTTAAGTCTGGCTACCCCAATATTATGATTGTCCCCCACCCCTAAAAGCTTACTATACTTAAGAAGTGAGATCTGCACGTGATTATGACGCCAGATGGAAAACTCTTTTCTTTTGATACTCGTTCAGCAATGTATCAAAAATATATTTATTTTAGAGGACCTGCTGTTTAATAAATTGAGCAATGATATTAGAGATGCCGCCAATATAAATATTATTAAAAAATGTCTAAAAAAACATTTGCTACACCAAAAATTGTATAGTGTAAGTGAGTTTAATTAGATGTGCCTTTCGTTTTTGTGCTGTCATTTATTTATCTACATTTTGTTACCTTTTAATTTTAGTTTTTATTATTTGACGTTTTTTTCAATTATTGTGTTTTCTAAATACTTTTCAAATGAAGAAATAAAGGATTTGATTTGATTAGATTTTATTTGATTTAACGTCTCTTTGTTCTGCAACCTTAGTAAAACCTATGTGTTCGTTTCGCATGACATCCTCCTAGGTAACTCAAGGCATATTATTTCTACCACAACTAAAACAACCAAAATTAACAGTTTAACAGTTTTTTTTTGACCACATACGAGCATTTCGGCTACAGTTTATATAATTAAGTATGTTCTGGGTGAGATTGAGAGCCTGCAGGAGAAGGAAGAGTTTTGGTTTTCATTAAATTTAATAACGATGATCTTGAGGCTGCCAACGGCAGAGTTTCGGAGGTAAAATTCCTCAGTGATGCGAGGATGCCTTGAGATGTACAAATTGAAGTTGCATGTGAGATTCAAAGAAGCAGCATGTTTGCTGTAATCCCTTCAACTGCGCAATAATACTAAACATATTCTTTATGACAGCATAATTATCTACAGATAATATAACAGCATCAAAATAAGTGAACATATTAAGTACTATATTACTAGTATCAAATTATTTACTAAGTTACTAAAATTAGAATTAAACCAAATTTTAGTTTAAAAGGTCATAATTTGACTTCCAAATTCGCAAAATAGGTTACAATATTAAAAAACATGACAACAGTTAAAATTGTATCAGAAGGTATTCTGATTTGATATATCCCTAATGTTGCCAGCTCTCTAAAAAAAATTGAGTTATGGCGATGGATATCCAGGTCAGGCCTTCTCCTATAATTGAAGTACCTGTTGCATAGTGTGCATTTCAAATAAGTGAAGATGTTTTTTAACAAACATTATGAATAAGAAGAAATAAAGGGAGGGGGACTTTAGATTACTTATTAAAAAAGAGTCCATTATTATGATTATTTTCCCAGCCAAAATTATCTCACATTATAAACACTTTTATGGATAGGTTGTCAAACTTAGAAAATATTAATCATTAAATCAAAATAAAAAGCCCCTTGCTACATTTTTTTTCCAAATAGTGTTAAAAACACAAGTGCTCCTTATTCCAATGTATAAAATTTCATCATGAACAGGTCTTGGCTAGTGATGTCAAAACACTTTGAGAGGTCGCAATGGGGAAAAAATAAATGTAGTTTGTATCAAAAACTCATATAGTCTCTTAATTGATATTAGTAATAGTATGCCACGTACCAAATTTGATTTTAAAATCTCTAGGAATTGTAGAGGGTGTATCAAAAAAAAAACTAAACAAATATTAACATTTTTAACACCCTGTATTTCGAAAAATGAAGTGTTTGCGGACTCCTGTTTATGTATAAAACTTCGTTAACACTATCAATACTTCTTTGCTTTGTTTCAAAATTATTAAAAATGTTATTTCGATATTCCATTTTATATGTCATCTTTTTTATATAAGAATAATCTCTTTCTTACAGATTTAGTTGTTGTCTACAAAAATTTCACAGCCAGGGGTCCCCATGTCTGAATACGATAAATATAAACCTGGAAAACTAAAGCTGAAAGGAGAGAAGAGCAAGTAAGTATTTGTGTAAAAGTAAATGTATTAAGACGGAAATCACAATTTAATATACTTTTAGACTTGCTTCAGGTTGTTTCCGTTATAGTGCCAGTTTAGTACATACAATTGTAATCTAGGTTAATCTGTAAATGTCCGTTGAATAAATAAATAAAAAAGTCGGAATGAGTAGAAGGAATAGGAGAGGAAATATTTCGGATATTCAGTGACGACATTTTTTGAATCTTTGTAACAGTGCATTTATTAAAAAAGTCACGTTTTTTCTTATTTCAACCAAAACTTGTCACGTTGACAAATCCTTAAGTGTGACATTTTGAAACGTTAAAATAGTTTATCTATGCGTCAAAAGATAGTCAATATTGAGCAAGTGAGCAAAGCCAGCTTATTATTCTTAATATGTTAGCTTTTTTGAGCTAGAAAAACAATAAGTAGCTGCAGGAATTGCCTTGGACCTTCAGAATGTGGTGGAAAGAACAGCTTCCACAACAAAGTAAGTTCAAGATCGATATTTAATTTAAGAAAAATGGACTAAAAGCGGACAAAAGATTCAAAGAATTATCATCAACAAGAAATAAATAGCATATCAAGATAACTGACTACTTAAAAAGTAATTGCCTTTTTATAGGCTGCAATGAAGGACCAAATCTGGAATTTGGTAGAAAAAAATCGAAGTACAGAAAAAAAATATTTTCTTGACGAATAAGTAAAACCTTTTGGTCATATGGTTCTCCGCCTCCCATCATACCATTGTCAATATAATCCCATCGAAATGGTTTGGCCAGAGTGCCAAAGAAAATAATGCCAATATATTTTTGCCTTAAAAGGAATTAAGGAGTTTTTGCAACGTGGGAAAGGTTCTTTGCGAAGTAAGCGCTGATCATTGGCAGAACTACATTCGGCACACCCAAAAAGAGATTCTAGAAGCTTGGGAAGTAGTTAGAGTATGCGATATTTCAGATACAAATCCCGTCAAGTGACCGATTCGGATGACGAAGATGAGAGCCACGATCTGTTTTCTGACATTGACGATCTTTGATGATTTATATTGTTTAATATTTTATTTAAAAATATGTTTATAGTTTTTAGTTTTAATAATTTTGCTCCACATTAAGTTTTCTATGGTTACAGTATTTCTTTCTAAAATTAGTGTATATTGCATTTAAAATATTTTGGAATGTCCTTTGCCCTTGTTAATGATATTTCTTTGAATCTTTTGTTCGATTTTAGTACATTTTTACTTAAATTAAATATCAATCTTGAATATACTTTCGTTGCGAACGCTCTTCGAGCGCATTTTCAATGTCCAAGGAATTCCTGCAACTTTTTGCTATTTTTCTAGCTAAAAAAAGGATATTTAGAATAAGAGGCTCTTTGCGTTTTAAAATGTTGTTAAAAAGGCATTTTTTACCTTATTATAAAATACCTTAGTATAAAATTTTAGAATAAAAACATATTTTGTACATTTTTTTAATGAATAAATCACATTTCATACTGTTTTTCTTTTCTTTATTAAATTATATAATTATATATAGTTTTTGTTAAATGTCTGCATAGCTTGGTAAACTGTAAAGTTATTAAAATTAGCGTTTATCGTTCTTAATGGCAGCCACATACCAGCACGATCTTAGTCCCGATCACTGCCACCGTGGCGGCCAAATTACAGCATAGGATCGTCACCGTGATGCTGGCGAGAACTCTTTAGTGTGTGCATTCCTTAAATAACTTGGTATATTAACCGTTAACAGCTAAGAAATACGTTCTTTTTGTCCTGTCATTACGTCGCTGCATATCCGAAATAATTCTACTATAATAGCTTAACTTTTCGAACAACGTACTGCTTTTTGAGCGTACTTCTTTACCGGCACCTAATTAGGTAATAGGTAATTAGTGGTTAATAAGCAATATGTCTAGACCAACGACATATAAAAAGGATAGACCCCTTTGTTTACATTTAAAACCGATCAGTCATTAAACTATAGAAAGCGCGTTTGACAGCTTAGCTACTCTCGACAGTAGATTTTCTGATTACTGTGCTTAATTCACGAAAATATTGGCAAAAATACTGCTTTTAGGAGAGTTAATATTGCATTTTATTACTAAAATAACTTTAAATAAGCTAATAACAAACAAACCGAGAAAGTTTTCTCCTATGGTTTCGTTTTTATTAATTTTGTTTTGCTTAAAGGAATAATATTTGGCACTGTTGCATTTACCCGAGTTATTTCCCACCTTTACTTCAGGCTGCTCCGTAGGTAAAATGAATTTGCACCGAGTGTGTATTTATCTTTTTCTGTCTGATTACTAAATAGAGTAGACATTTAGGCAATAAACGCTAAGATAATAAATCGAAATTAATCGGAGTAGACACTGGTTACAAGCTATCGTTATCTAAACAAAGACACCATGCTCATCGGTCATGTCAGCAGCGAATTTAATATCAAATTCATTTTATCAAACGAATGCGCCATCTTTGGTGGGGGTCCTGACTCATTTCGACCTTGCATTGTTGTCTTGTTTTGACGGCGTCTGTTAGATATTTTTGTCGTTTGTCCTGGATTTTCATGGTTTTTAATATTTAATTTTACTGTGGGTTATGAGTTACAGTTAAATATAGTGGCGTGCAGCAGAATATGTAAGAAAAAAAGGATGATTTCAACCCCGAAGCCTGTTTACGCCGGTAAGTAACCTTTATGTCAAATATGTCAGGCCCAGTGAAGTAGATGCGATAGACGCATAATAATCTGTAATGCTTACAGAGAGTAATAAAGTAGAAGCATAAACATATACAAATGAATTTCAAGTAGTTCACTTATGTCCATATAACACCATGCACTTTATTATGTAGTTATTGCCTTTTTCTTGTAATTTAATTAATTTTGTGTTTAGGACCATTAAATTACAAAGGTTTCTAGCTCTGGGTTACAGATTTCTCATAAGACGCAAAGTAATGTAGGTTGTTTATTCTGCTTTATTATTTGGGCTTGGGCAGTTTCATGCAGTGGTAGTACCGACCCTTACAATAAATGTTAAAAATAACTTAATTTTGGTCCAATCTAGTAAATTTTCAGACTTTTCTGTATATACTTGATTTTTCAAGTATAGACAGAAAAGAGAAAACTAAATATAGATTGCGTTTAACGCTCTATCACTTTTACGCCAACGTGAACGAACTTTCTAAATTTTGGTTCACGTGAAACCAGATGTGATGTGATCATTAGCGTTCAGCTAACTAATATACGCTATTTATTTATTTTCTTTAGTAATCTTTGTAGCTTAGTGTTATGATTTTCGGTCCACGACGTATAGGTTGTGGGTTCGAATCTTGACATGGGTGAAACATTTTTTTTTTGTATTTTTTAAACAGAAGTAACAATTAATAAAAATGCGAATTATTTATTTTCTTAAACTGTGGATTGTTTAGGTTTTCTGTAAAGAAAGTGCACCAACCAAATTCCAAATCTATATTATTAAAACAACGAATTTTTTAAAACAAAATCTATACTTTTGGCATCAGTTCGTCAATAAAGCCATCATTCAGATGTTTTTCTTATTTAACGTGAACCATCGACTATTCGTTTACATTAGCGTGGAAGGAGCAACGGCGTTAATTTAAATAAATGTCTAATTTTTTAAGAACAACTTTTCTCCAACATTTTATTGTTAGTGTCTATTATATCATTCTTATTTTAAGTCACTTTTTCCAGTGGTTGTATTAAGCACTGATAATAATGTATGTTTTATAAGGGGTAATTTATGGTGATGTAACAATAATAGAAATAATAAGTCCATTGGCATATCAAGATTTTAGCTTTAGTTAGGAATAAACTAGCTGCAGTCTTGCATATTATCTTGCTAGTGCAAAATTTAGTAAAGACATTTCATGGTGTAAAAAGTAGACTTACCATTTATATTTGGATATAATTTGGTTAGCCTTCCATCAGGTTTATACAAATGTTACATTATATCTTAAGACCTCAAGATTGCTCGAGCATGTTGATATGCACTTGCAGCTGCCTTTAAGTTACACTGTAATTTTTCCTTTCATAGAATTTAACCAATTATAACACTAGGAGTTTTATACATATTATATTATAAAGCTAGATTTTGTATACATATTATGTTTTCTATTTGCAAACTAAAAACATAATTATTATATTTTTCTACCTTTCTAAATATAGGCCTGCTGTTTTATGCAACTTTGTAAAGTCGGGTTCATAATCCATTGCACAACTAGGTACAAGTCTCAAAATATAAGTCATTTTAGTCAGATATTATTTAATAGATCTAGGCTCTATACTGCACTAAATTTTTTTCGATGTCAGACTGCTTGTGCTATTGACAGTAATTTTGTATGTAAGACAATTTTTCGGTCTATCGTACTTGTTAGTAGCTCCATCAGATATATTTATTTTACTTCTTGATAAAAAATTATATCAACTTTTCAAAAATTACTAGATAAACGCAGTAAAAAAACTTGGTATATATTTTACATCCAGAAACCATCTTGATTTAATTTTTCTAAAGATAAAATATTTCCCGAGGTATTTCTAAATTAAAATTTTCCGTAAGTGCATATATAATAAGCCATTAAGAAATAAGTTCCTTAAAAAGATTTATAATACTTTTTTATTTCAGATTTCCTGAAAATCCTGAGATGGAGACTCTGTACTGAAATATCCTAAAATCTGTTCAGATCATTTTAGTTTAGTCATATTCTGACTTAGCCTGATGGGCGTTGTTATTAGGCCACATGCAAACCCAACCTTACACGTTTGTATTTCAGGTTAATATACAATATACTTGTTAATTATTTTGTGAAATAATTTTTGAAATCTCAGACTGTAATGTGACTGAATGGGCCCTGGAACAGCCCTAAGGACAATGTTTGGGGAAGTTTCGGATATCTAATAAATGAATATACATGATGTCATCATGTTTGCATTTTCATATCATCATATTGAATACCTTGTATAAAAAAAATTGGCATTGATACTGCGATTTGACTTACTTTTTCTATCATTCATGTGAAATTAGTGGTGCAAATGGTAATTAGTAATTTAATATACCCAGGACAGGGAGGGATGAAAGAACGCTTCCTCCTATTCATTATTTTTTCCTGTTAACCAAATCTTATATTATTGAATAATATGCAGCTCTTTACTTTCCACTTTTTACTTGTTTTAGTCAGTTTTAATGACAAACATTTTATATTTGTGTTATTGAATAAATATTGTATTGGCAACGTTGAAAGGCTGTTGACAAAATTGAAAAAACTGTTGCAAACATTGTATTCCTACCCCACCCAATATTTTGTCTTCACTCCCCCTTGACCAGGTATTTATGATTAGGGATAAATATCAGTTAAGTCTAAGTTTTGTGCAGTAACAAGAATTACAAAAACATACATTTTACTTAACACTTTTATTTATAAAAAACGTCTGTCTAGTGACTTTTGAATGTAGTTAAATTAATGGTTTGGTATCAAATACCTAGGAGAACACCATACACCTTGTTGGTAATTGTTTACATTTCTGTACCATCACCGTTGAAATTTCGCTTTATTAATTATCAGATATTGTTTGCATCGTTATTGCATTTTTGTACATCTTAAAAATCATAGAAGATAATAAATTAAAAACTTTATAGAAAACATGGTTTATTTTGAAGTGATGAAATAGAATCAGATATATAACAACGAAAACGAATAAACATGTGTAAAAAACCAAATACACATCTGTTGTTCAAACACAGCTATGTGTTTGTCTTGTCTATGTGTTCTTTCATGTTGGTCTTTGACTGAGACTGAATTGAATATATAATATGCAGAAGTTAAATTTGCGCTAATTATCTGTTGTGAGCTTTGCATTGAGATGCATTTATTCTATTAAATGCCGTTTTTGTAAAAACAAAATATAAGATGCAGCTACTAGCTATTGCAACAGCTATTCCTGGATATAAAACAACGTTTAAATATAGCTTTAACTTTCATTTTGGTTAGTTGACGTTACCTTGTTATGTTTTTTTTAGATATATGACTTCTACAACACAAATCAATTGAAAAGCTAAAGCTTGAACCATGCTAAAGACTTAAACTTTAGGTACTTTACAACGCCCAAAATTAATATTCTGTTTTAGATTACCATGAAAACCAACAATAATAGGTTGAAAAAATTGATCACCATTTACCCAAAAGAACTAAATAATGCACGAGTTATTTTGTGTCCAGTCATATGAATAAGCTTGATGGCTGAGGACTGATTAGATCAAATGCTGCCATAGCTACAAATTAATAGATACTACCAGTCTAATGCTTATGACATAATAAGGCTACCTCAAAATGTGATACTGGGATAATTTTGAGAAAATTTTTTTGGTAAGTTTCTTGATTTAAACTTTAAACCCACACTGATATTCATAGTTACTAGATAGCTAATATAAAATCCGATAAGTTAATAGGTTTTAAAAAAACCAAAACACACTCATGTACAATCATATAAACATATGTATATCTGTGTGTAATCTGGGATAATTGACGCATTTTTTTTTGTTTCTATATGCTTTGGGATGTAAAATGTAATAAAAACAAAACCAAAAAACATTTTAATTCTAAAGTCGTTTAAATGTTATTTTTACTGGTCTATGTGGATAGGTGGTTATAATTTTGCCTTTATCTTTATCTTATATAAGAAAACGCCAATAGTAAAAATAATAGATACAGGTATCACATTTTTAGCTTTAAATATGCATCCTCACATAGCAAGTGTTTTTAAATTAATTAACAATTTTTGTTAGATTTAAACATATCAGGAGAACATTATGTGACAATTTTTCTTGCTTCTTTGTTCGATATAACTATTGTTATGTAAATAAAATCATCTTTTTTTACATGTTTTAGGGTTGCAAGATGCCGAAATCATGTTTTCCTATTTCCATTGGTAGGTCTGTGTGTTAGTTAGCCTGTTCGGGACAAACTATCTAATAGTGAAACAAAATGGCGTTCTAAAATATATTTTTTTAAATTAGTACTTATAAAGAACCACTTACCAGTTTGTGGTATACTTTTTTCTTAAATTTTCATTAAAAAGGCTTTGCCTATTTTCCCGACGAAGTACCTGTAAATTCACTTATTGTGAAGTGCTTCTTTTATTTAAAAAAAGAGAAATTTATTAGATACAATTTATATAACAAATAACTTTTGAACTGTGCTATCTGTGTGTGTGTGGTAGAATTAAGTAAGACTGGAGTTCCAGACATATTTTTGTTTTTAGAAAGAATTTATGAATGACAATCAGACTTGAAAAAAAGACTTCCAAAAGATAAGTCAGAATATATATGATAATAAAGGGTAACAACAAAATTACATTGAGTCAAAGAGAACTGGATGTTCCTTACAAATTTTACATGTTATTACCTAGTTTTTATTACAATGCTATATGCAAAACTTCTATTGCCAAAAATTAAGTTGATAGAATACATAAGATCCCCTAAAAAAACATATATCGAAAGAAGTTCCGGGTAAAAGAAATTTACCGACTTTTATATGTATGGCCTTTCAAACATTCTAATCGGCAGCTATTTTGTTCTGCGTTTCAATATTTTACCAGTTTCTACCTATGTCGCACTTCATTTTTAGGCAAAATATAACAATCTTTTACACTGATATTTTTAAATTGTACTGGGAGTCTCATTTTGTCGCGCCATTTTAAATTCGTAGCAAAATTATATTAGTTTATCCCTGTAACATATGTATTCTAATTTTTGAGCGAAGCTCAATAAGTCGTTTTTTTACTCTGATTTTTTTAATATTTTATTTGGCCGCCATTTTGTTCCGCAATCTTAATTTCGTACTAAAAAGTTCATCTCTATATAACACTTAATTTTTGTGCGAAATTTGAAATTAATCGAATGAGCAGTTTTTCAGACTTGATTCATTAAAAATGTTATTAGGCCGCCATTTTGTTTCCTATCTTTCATTCGTATAAAAATTTTACCAGTTCATTTTTTCCTTTCTTTCATTCGTATAAAAATTTTACCAGTTCATTTTTATATCACACTATGTGAATAATTTGAGGTACGTTGTATAAGTAGTATTTTGGTTATAATTTTTTTAACGTTTTGCTAGGCCGCCATATTGGATTTTCACCAAAATTTCACCACGCAGTCTCTATATGAGCTTCAATTTTTGACCAAAAATTGAAGTGAATTGAGTAAGTAGTTTTTTTAGCTATATCACTAATAGATATACAGACCGATGGAATTAAGAAAACATGTTTTTTTTGGGATCCAAAAATATAAAGAACTGTAGAAACCTGGGGGGGGGGTGATTTTTTCACGATTACACCCGTCTTATGAGGAATTAAAAAGAAAAACTATGTTATCTACAGTTCTATAGGAAAATATTTTATCTATAGTTTAGACCCTAAAAAGAAGGTAGACACTGAAAAGGCAATTCTGTTTGCATGGATTCAACTATACTATACACTAATAAATTTGTATCAAATTCTTTTGCTTACTTTTTTAATAATTCTTTAGAAAAAGTCAAATATTCCTACAAGATTTTATTCAATAGAAAGAAACAAAGAAAAAATTCGCCAAATAATAAGAAAGTGGTATTATAGTGGATGAGGAAAACGTACAATTCAAAACACTGTGCAAAAAGTGAGCTTTACACTATAGGGTAAATTGTTTTTATTTTTAAAAATGCATTAAAATAATATTTCTAAGCGAATTAGAAAACTTGTCACCGTTCAATTAGCTTAACATTAACTGAATTAGAAGAATTTGGAAAACAACTATCGATTCTGAGTTACTGAAATAATCAATGAGTTCTCTAAGAATGTAAAAGCTTCAATGCTTTTATTTTAATTCTAATTAGTTTTCGTTCATCTATACATATTTTGTTTGAATGTTTTTAGAAATTACTCTTTTTATGACAATTTATTTTTTTACATCTTACATTTTTTTGTAATTTATTTATTTTAAAAAGCATGAGTGGAACAGGAACTCCCTTTTTTTCCTCAGATTTAGAGAATTAGCTCTATAATTTTATAATACATTTTTGATATTTAAAATATATATCTAAAATATTTAAACCCCATAATCATTTTTATATTTTTTCTTTTCCAGGTCCCTCTCTATCTGGCAAGCTGAGATCATTGAACAACTTTTATAAACTAGTTTTTTAACTTCTAAAGAACAATGTTGAAATTGTCATGTAATGGAAAATCGAAAGAAATATTTTGTTACACAACATACAACATATAACATTAGGGGCACGAATTTTAATATATTTTTGTAAATTACTAATGTACAATGTGGTTATTTTAACTTGTCCACATTTTAATCTGCTAAGAACTTTTCATTTTTCCTGATATCAAATCAAAATGTCCAGAAAAGACATTCTATGGCAAGTTACTGAGTTCCCAAGAACACAAATAAAAGTATAAATTTTCAAAGATATAAATATAACTGGCATTTTTTTTAAATGAGGCACTTTCTGATTTGCACTTTCGGTAGATAGATCTCATGCACCTACTTCTTGATACCTTTATCCTTCAAAAATGAAGAAGAACTTTGTCATACACATTGTTTTATGTCACAGCCATTTTTTCCTTTTCCCTTGTATTTTTAAAAATAAACAAGTAGTTAGGGCAGATCGTAATTTGGAAAAGTTAAAATAACCACGCTGAGTGGTACAGAGTTAAGAACTAAACTTTTTGCGAGTCTTAGGCAAACATAGGTTTATTGCTTCTTGTAAAAGTTCAGAAGTAGTCTTATTTGTTAAAGCATAACTCTATTATATAAAAAAAATAATTTTTGTCTGTGTCATTTTTTGTTGATGTATGTAAAGTATTTTTTAAATTATTTCTCTATTATTTAGTCATAGCAAGTTTTAAATCATGTTCAATGAAAACAGCATCGTTAGATATGTAAATTGATCAAAAACTTAATCTTCCAACCTGTTGGTATGTATTTATAGGTATTCTTCAATATCCCCACTTTACCCTTCGTATAGTACAATCATAAATGGGGGAATTTTATCCAGTTTTTATATCACCCTTTTCTAATCACTGAAAATGTATAGTTTATAAAACTTCCCGAAATCAATAAATTTACTTATTCAGTATTCCTTGTAATAGGAATTTTTTTATTTAATAAGTCATAGATTTGAATGTAAATAATTTGTTTCGCTTTTGTTAAGTAGGCAATATGTTAGTTGAATTTAGAATGATATGATTTTAAATAAGCTCTATAGGGTTATGCTTAGTTTTTTTAGGTAATTATATATTTACTTCCAATGTTTTTAAGGCTGGTATTTATTTATTATTATCTGAAAGGCTAAGTCTATATTAAAAGAAATTCTATATTTTGTGTCATTAATCACTATTATGTATGGATCAAACCTTACCCATCATAGTCTTGGTTTTTTTTTGTGGGTGAGCTCTAAAAAAATGATGATACATATAGGAAAATTAGCTAAACGCATCTACAGGTCAGAAATCGTATACAAGATTACCTTAAGGCCATTTTACTCTGTCCTGTAATGTTGGAGAGTGTAGGTGGGCACCTATGTATTTCATAATCGAACCTTTACTGCTATTATAAAAAGCACGTAAAAGGGCTGTATGTGGTATGCCAGTCCTTTCATAATAGAAATCCGGGGCAATTCTGAATTAAAATCAACTTCCTTACAGTTAAACACATCAGAAAATTAGATATAGCTAAGACAAATTATGCCACTAGTATCAGGACTAAGTATGTGATGTTAGCTTACAGGTTCTTTTAACATTAAAAACAATAATTTGGAAATCATCACCCTCGTTTTCGGACAGCAAGCATGCTTCCGTTATATAGAGTTTCTGAAGCATTCGGGTAAAAGAAAATTTTCCTTTGAAACATTTTCATAGTTTTTTTAAATTTCACTTCGTTTTAAAATTCCCATATAACGTATTTATCGTAAGAAACCTTAATTTAAAAAAAAAAAATTTTTCAGTATTATAATATTTTTTGATCGCGTATATTTATATACTGATGGCAATTTATTTAAACCAGGAAACCAACTGCATTTTTATTGCAACAAGTGATAACAGTATGAAGTGAAAAAGTTCCTCCAATTGGCTTTTTTAACCGGTTATATTAAAAAGATAGCGCCCACTGATAGGATTTGTAAAATTACTGACAGTTAAAAAAAGTCTTTTTTTTATTAACTTTAGTTGCATATTACGAAATAAAAGCCACTATTTGAAAATGAACTGTAAAGTTTCTAAGGGGCTGGTCAGAAACAGGCGAGTAAATGCCAAATGGTGAATGTTTAAGTCTAAGGCCGAAAATCGTATGGGTGTAGTCATAGTTAAAACATTAAACAAATTGAAATAAATATGACCATAAGCAAGGCTTACTTTAGTAAAACGATTCTTGTACAAGCAAATATACTTAATTATAGTACAGTTTTATTTGCAAGCTCCCTCGGCTTGTCATATTGATATTTTTTTGTATGCATGTATTTAAGATTTAAAAAACGTTTTATATTGTATATTAATTAATTACTTGTGTATATTAATTTCTTCAGCATATATTATCTTATTGGATAAGTAATAAATGATATTGTTTGAATTTCTTGTTTTTCTTTTCAATCTTATTCAGTTCCTAGATTAGTGGAAATTGTTTCATTTTAATCATAGTCTAAAAGGGGCAGGTAATCCTTAATTACTATTCTGTTGCAGAATATTAAGTGTACAATATTCTGTCAAATGAACAGACCTAATTAAGATCAAGCTTAACATTGCCAACTTCAAACTATATATAAAATTCTCTCAAAACTCCGTGTGTAAAATCGGGCACGAAAATCTCATTCAATAAAATGATTTTTTTACCCGCTAATGCAAAAGATTAAATCGATATTAAAACTGATATGTTATTCCAACAAACTAATAAAACGACATGAATGCTAGCGTTCAAACTCGTGAGTTTCAACAGCGTGAGAACTTCAGTATTTGACTTCATAAAATAGAAGAAAATCAAATTTGACTTTGATACTAAGACTAGCAAAGTTAGTAACTAATAACTTCTTATCTTCGCAAAGCTTTAAATCTTTTTTCAAAACTGATAATTTTCGAGTATCAGGTGAAATTTTCAGAACTTTGAAACCCGAATTTTATATCAACTGTACTATTCTTGAGAACTTCATTTTGTTTAGAGTAGTCAATTACAAATATACATCGAAAAAGCAGCAAGGTCTAGTGATATCACTATTAGCTCTTCTTATATAATTTTTTGAAATTCTTTATACGTCCTCTAAACTTTTGCATACTGCCTGTTTTTAAAATTCAAGTTCATTGATTCATGAGGGGAAACTTCGATATAGCTTAATATCTGTAATATTTAAATTTTCAAAATAACAAGTATTTTTTTTGAAATTATCTTTTTGTTCCTTCTGAAAAAATATAAGAACATATCGAGCTGTCTCAGACATAGATTTCACAGTCCATACATCGATTTTGTACTTCTTAGCACTGGGACTTCATGTATTTCCCAGCTTCTGAATCCCATCAGGATAGGCTTATTCTTTGCGATTTCCTCGAAGTTTTAGTTTTAAAAAATCGTTAGCATAAACATGCTTAACTCTCAGTTCGGTATTTATTATTTGCCTGGTGTTCAGAAAACGGAATGTCGTTAAATACTTCTAAATGTAAAGTGATCTCGTTTTCCATCAACAGCACCATCCTTTCTCGGTTTGGTCTGAATAATGATCTTGGCGTTATCTTCAATAGTGAGTTACGTTTTATCAATCATTTCGACAATGTCATCTCTAAGGCGTATAAAATGGCAGGTTTCATTATGAGACAATGTTGGGAGTTCCGGAATGTTGAGACTCTGAAATCAATCAACCTGTCACTGGTGAGGAGCCATTTGGATTACTGCAGTGTGGTGTGGTCATCTTTCTACAAAGTCCACATCAAGAGACTTGAGCGCGTCTAGTCTAAGTATTCATCGTGTTCTTTCTTTTGATTAGTCTCCCCAGCTCAAAATAAGTTTAAACAAGACGTTTTCAAACTCATGAATAATGCCGTGGTCGGAAAAACAATGGAAAATGTCTACAAAAGGGTAGATATTAAACTGGTTACCCATTGGGAAAATGTTGGTAGGAGACTAGGGGCAGACCCGTTAATCGCTAAACCTCATTTTAAGAACATACTATTTTTGGCGAAAATCTGGTTATTATCCAGATGCAGAAACAGAAAGTCACATATAATAAACCTATTTATGTAGGTTTTCCATCTTGGATATTACCTACATTATACCTAGTTCAGAGTACAGGCTTGCTTGTGGTCATAAAAATTTGGCATTATATAGAGTAACAGGAAAATTCGGGTTAAAGCCTGATTATGACAGCTTTTTTCTTTTCTTGCTTTTTTCAGACTTCCCTATGATGCTGTAATATTAGATTAGGTTATTTATGCTTATATTTTCTATGTTTATCTTATACCATTACTATATTTGTTACATTGTTTTTAGCAGTGCGTATATAGTGTACGGATAAAACTCTTGATGTAGATATAAACACATTATCCCACCTACGATCCATACTAAGACTAGCAAAGTTAGTAACTAATAACTTCTTATCTTCGCAAAGCTTTAAATCTTTTTTCAAAACTGATAATTTTCGAGTATCAGGTGAAATTTTCAGAACTTTGAAACCCGAATTTTATATCAACTGTACTATTCTTGAGAACTTCATTTTGTTTAGAGCAGTCAATTACAAATATACATCGAAAAAGCAGCAAGGTCTAGTCATATCACTATTAGCTCTTCTTATATAATTTTTTGAAATTCTTTATACGTCCTCTAAACTTTTGCATACTGCCTGTTTTTAAAATTCAAGTTCATTGATTCATGAGGGGAAACTTCGATATAGCTTAATATCTGTAATATTTAAATTTTCAAAATAACATATTTTTTTTGAAATTATCTTTTTGTTCCTTCTGAAAAAATATAAGAACATATCGAGCTGTCTCAGACATAGATTTCACAGTTCATACATCGATTTTGTACTTCTTAGCACTGGGACTTCATGTATTTCCCAGCTTCTGAATCCCATCAGGATAGGCTTATTCGTTGCGATTTCCACGAAGTTTTAGTTTTAAAAAATCGTTAGCATAAACATGCTTAACTCTCAGTTTGATATTTATTATTTGCCTGGTGTACAGAAAACGGAATGTCGTTAAAATGTAAAGTGATCTCGTTTTCCATCAACAGCACCATCCTTTCTCGGTTTGGTCTGATTAATGATCTTGGCGTTATCTTCAATAGTGAGTTACGTTTTATCAATCATTTCGACAATGTCATCTCTAAGGCGTATAAAATGGCAGGTTTCATTATGAGACAATGTTGGGAGTTCCGGAATGTTGAGACTCTGAAATCAATCAACCTGTCACTGGTGAGGAGCCATTTGGATTACTGCAGTGTAGTGTGGTCATCTTTCTACAAAGTCCACATCAAGAGACTTGAGCGCGTCTAGTCTAAGTATGCAAATTTTCTTTAATAATTATAAATTATTTCGTTCATTTTTCTTGTGAAAATTATAACATAAGGGTCGCGTGCAATCGCAGATCAAACGTCGGAAAGAAATTTCAATTTGACCCGGTCTAAAACCATGAACCATGGTTTCTTAAAATCATGTGTTTTTAACATATAGATCATAATACAAAACAAAAAAAAAAAAACAAATGCTTAGAACCCACTGTGGAAACAAATCTGACCAGAAAACCAAAAAGAAACCTTTTTATAAATCATAGATTTTTTTAATTTTCATGAATCCTGATCTCTTTTTCTATAAAACCTCATTTAATTTTGATATTAAGACAAATCAATTTGTAGGTATTAGATTTATCATTTACTTAACTAAGTAGTTCTTTCCTATTTCAGTTGATCATGGCAGGAAGGGACTGTAAAATGAAATAGAAAAAGGACCCCATTTGAAGTGATTAACACTGAATAAGGAAGTAGCTACTTAATTAAGTAAAAAATAATCATAAAATGCTTATGTAGAAGATGAGTAAAACAAAAAGTTATCTTTTGCTTTCTAACGGAAAATGTTGTTCCGAGATTTAATTAAATTAAATATAATCTATGTGATTGATTGTGCAGACTTGTTGCCACTAATCAACTTTAGGATCCCATTGCGAGTAACCAGGCAAACAGAAATGTTCCAGCTGAGGCAGAGTCGTACAGTCGATTAGTCTATTACTATTATTTTATATTATTTTTATTACTATTTGACTGCATCTTTCGGCCCTTGATCTTACAATTAAGGTTTAGTTATTATATATGTATATATAAGTGTGTGTCATTGAAAGCGTGTTGTCGTTCTCCCGATTTTGCTTAGTTTTTTTGAGTTCTATCAAGTTTTAAAATTTAATTTTTCGCACATAGTATTATTTAGATTGCACCGTTTTACTGTGAGTCATTGCAGTCCCGAAAATTCAATCAGCATTAAGAGGGGATGTCAAATTCTTATTTTCGACAGTGTTCATGTCGTCTGATAAAGAAATCTTCATAAAAACATTTCCTTTAAAAAAAAGTTTTGTGTAAACAAGCCTAAATTCCTCAGTGACGTCGGTGCAAGTGTACCCATAGAGATAAACGTCGGTGATTTCGGTGCATATGTACTGGTTGTCAATATAAATAATAAAAAATCAGCAAAATAAACATCTGTCAATAATATAAACATAAACACTGGAAGTTTCGGTGCATATGTACTGGTCGCCAATATAAATAATAAACAATTACCAAAACAAACGTCTGTCAATAAAATAAACATCAACATTGGTTTATGATGGCGGGTCGTTCTGTGTGTCCGATTTGTAATCGCGATATAAGAAGTAACCAGCATGCAGTGGAGTGCAACAAATGCTGTTCTTGGGGTACATAAGGGATGTACAGCATTGTCTGCTGCCGATTATAACCAAGTATGTTGTATGTTTGAAAAAACCGGTTCCCACAACTGGATTTGCTCTTCGTGTAGCAAGGGTGGGGTAAAGAGGCTCTCTTTGGGTAATGGCGATTTCGTACGCTTTGGTAGTTCTACAAGTAGCACCCGTGACGTAAATATTTCTCCTCCAACACAAACGGATGGTATCAGTAACACTTCCATTGAAGATGTTAAAAAGCAAATAAGTAATCTACTGAAAAAACCCTCGCCTAGTAACAAAAATGTTATTTTGCTAATGTCTCAAATTATCAATATTTTATTGGATCAGAAAAATGACATACATTCTGCCCTGCAGGAGTTGCGGGAATCCAATCATAGTGACCGGATTGCCTGTCTAGAAAGCGAATTGTCAGACCTAAAAAACAATTTAGAAGATTTGAAAAACAATATTGATCCATCACATGACTCGGCTCATAGTATTGTGAGAAAGCAGTTTCAGGAAAACAAAGTTTTAGAAGAAATTGAAGACAGAAAACGCCGCGAAAGGAATATTATGATCTACAATCTCCCTGAATCCACATCAGATAGAGTCAAAACTCGTATTGAGTATGACACTAATAGTGTCAATGATCTTCTGAAGGGAATGGTTGATGATTGCGATCCTTTGAAACTTTTTATTGGATTTAATCTTCGCTCATGACAGTTGAATCTTTGTTACCATGCGACAAGCATCATCCCGCTATTGTAACTAATATACCCCTCTCTGTTATTTCTAAACAAATTGTACTATGATTATAAAGGGGCGGATTATTTGGCTTTAAACGACTACTATGTTTCAATTAACTGGAAACGTGTACTGGACGAATTTAATGATGTTAATCTAGCCATTAGTGTTTTTTATGAAATCTTGTTTACTGGAATAAGTCGGCATGTTCCTATTGTTCGATTAAAAAACCCCAAAATTTCAGTCTTGGTATACAGATGATTTAAAATCCTTAATCTTTCTCAAGAAAATTGTAAACAAAAAATGGAAAGAAACCAATAGTTTTGAATATTATATACAATTCTCGGAGTTCAGGCGACAGTCAAACATACTAAAAAAGGGTTGTTATAGCAATTATTGTAGAAATGTTGAGAATAACCTAGAGGGAGATATTAGACTATTTTGGAAATTTGTTAACGACAAATGCGGTAATTGTAATGTCATACTCTCTAGCATGTCTTTTACTGACCAAGTAGGTAATGATGGTCAATAAATCGTTAATCTTTTTGGTAACCATTTTCAGAGTGTTTATAGATCCACTAATAACAACAATATATTTGTTCTCAAGGATAACTATGTCTCAGATCTGAATGTTCTGAATGTAACATTGGCGACAGTATTTGACTGTAACAATCAATTAGATGTGAAAAAGCGAACTGGACCCGATGGTATTCATCCCAATTTTCTTCAGAATTGTGTTTATTCCCTTTCAGTACTACTTTGCACTATAATTAATCTCTCTCTGCAGGGCGGTGTTTTTCCCGAGACTTGGAAGCTTAGTTTTATAACTCCTATTTACAAAAATGGCAATAAATCTGATACAAAAAAATTATAGACCGATTTCAATTTTACAACTGGTACTAATCTATTGCTCTTTACACAATCAGTGCTGGATGCCTTGGAGGATCGGTGTCAGGTGAATGCTGTGTACACTGATTTCTCCAAGGCATTTGGTACTGTTGATCATGGAGTCCTTATTGAAAACTTGCGAGGTTTCGGATTTGGTGGTAACCTTTTAAATTGGCTTCAATTATATCTCGTCGGTAGAAAGCAGAATGTAAGGGTAAAGGGTTTTACATCTATGGATATTTCAGTAACCTCAGGGGTTCCACAGGGAAGTCATTTGGAACCATATTTGTTTAACATGTTCATTAGTGACCTAAGTAATGCTATCTTGAACTCCAGATTTCTTTTTTATGCCGATGATTTAAAAATCTTTAAGGTGGTGAAAAATAACAGTGATGCTTTAGAGCTACAACACGATCTTGATCGAGTTAGTGAGTGGTGTCTTCAGAATAAAATGTTATTAAATATTAGTAAATGCAAGCAAATAATTTTCAATCGGACTTTATCACCTATAATATTTGATTATAGTATATATGGTGAAATTCTTGAAAGAATCACCTCAATTCGTGAGTTGGGTCTAATATTAGATTGCAAGATGGATTTTAGATTGCATTATGATCATATTGTAAATAGAGCACTTAAAGTACTCTGCAGGAGCACAAAAAATTTCAATCACTTGAAATGCTTGAATTTGTTGTATAACTCGCTGGTTCGGTCAGTTCTGGAGCATCTCTCTCCTGTATTGTCTCCCTTATATACTGTACATTGCTTAAATATTGAAAGGGTTAATAATAAAATAAAATAAATATATATATATATATATATATATATATATATTATAATTAACATAATTTTTCATTGTATGTGCTATTTGGGCCACAGGGCTGCTATGTATATTAATGAATAAATAAATTTTCTGGCTTAATATGTATATCATAAATATACTCTAATTCACACTTTAGCAGGCTTCAGGGAAATAAGTCTGCTATTACTAGCTAAATGTTTGCGCAGATATGTTTCGATATCAGTAACCTCGAAAAATCCTGAAGGGATTTTTATATTTATTCTTTACTATTAGTACTGTCATAAAACTTGTTATGTCCGGGTTCCATGTTTGGGATAGAGTTTCCAATGTTTAGTGTAATCAGAGGTAGAGAATAATTTTATTTAGGACCTAGCTCTATCGGTGGATCGATATTGATGCTTAAACAGCTAGATCGACCTTTCAGTGTGAAGATCTGAGACATGACTGATATAAAATTAAACAAACATTTCCTTTATATGGATTTATTATAAAAAAAACAAGATGTCCACAGTTATATCTGTTATATGTTTGGTATTCATCATGATTAAAGAGAAGTTTACAGTTCTTAAAACTCTAAACGAGTTCTTTTGGTGGATTTAGGTTCCCAAAACTGTCAAAGTACATGACTTTGCTTTGCCTGTTCCAGTCTAAATTAAGCACGCCACATTAGTTTTTTCTAGGAATATTTGTTAGAATATCTCGCGTAAATACTCCTCTGAAATTAGGTAATTTTAAAAAATCAATAAGCAAATCGTTCAATCTCGATTTGAGAGTGGTCGTGTAGGGAGTTTTTGACATTTTCTTTAAAAACTAGCCATATTCAGTTTTATGTTTTGTCAAATATAGGCCACTACCTATCCTTCCCAAAGCAATAGCTGCCATCCTTTCATTATGTCTTTTCGTTTCCTGTGCTGAAAGCTTATCATTAACCGCCTTAGTTACTCCGTCTACGCGTTCCATTAATGCGCCTAAAGCCCTTAATCCTGCAAATATGGATAGAGAAATAATACCTCCAACTTTCGGCACACGAATTACTCTTGGGACTTCGACAACTTTTCTTTTACCACCGTCCTGGCTAACAGCCATTCAAGCAGCTTTCACAGCTAGCTTAATATCAGATTTTGAACCTTTTCCATGTTTCACAAGGTTCTTTATCTTGCTAATGACTGATGATTTGAATGGTTTAGTACACATTCCTAACTTTCTCTTTACTTTCATAGCGTTTATAACAAACCAAGCTGCACTCTTCGCCAAAACTGGAATCCTTAGCTCTAAGTATACTTGGTGCAGAACACACCTCCACACTACTCTGAACATTTTTCTAAACCGCTGCGTTCTAAAAGCCGTTTAAAGTTGTTTTTTACTAAACAGACCTGTTATAAAGGATATTTCCCAAACAGACTTGTTACAAAAGCTATTTTTCCTGAAACAGACCTGTTCTAAAAGCGGTTTTTCCTAAATAGACCTCTTATAAAAGGCGTTTCAGAGCTGTAAATAATGTTATCCATACTATAGGTTCCAAAAAAATTTCTTTTACATTCCAAGGTGATATCGAGATAGAAGTTAACATATACTCTGGAACACAAGGAATATATGAATTATTATTCTTAAAAGATCCTTACCCTAAAGGTGATGATATGAAACATTTTCAAGATATTTTAACTTACCACCATCCTGGATAACAGCCATTCAAGCAGCTTTCACAGCTAGCTTAATATCAGATTTTGAACCTTTTCCATGTCTCACAAGGTTCTTTATCTTGCTAATGACTGATGATTTGAATGGTTTAGTACCCATTCCTAACTTTCTCTTTGCTTTCATAGCGTTTGTAACAAACCAAGCTGCACTCTTCGCCAAAACTGGAATCCTTAGCTCTAAGTATACTTGGTGTAGAACACACCTCCACATTACTCTGAAAATTTTTCTAAACAGCTGCGTTCTAAAAGCCGTTTAAAGTTGTTTTTTCCTAAACAGACCTGTTATAAAGGATATTTCCCAAACAGACTTGTTGGAAAAGCTATTTTTTCCTGAAACAGACCTGTTCTAAAAGCGGTTTTTCCTAAATAAACCTCTTATAAAAGCCGTTTCAGAGCTGTAAATTATGTTATCTATACTATAGGTTCCAAAAAAAATTCTTTTACACTCCAAGGTGATATCGAGATAGAAGTTAACATATACTCTGGAACACAAGGAATATATGAATTATTATTCTTAAAAGATCCTCACTCTAAAGGTGATGATGTGAAACATTTTCAAGATATTTTAACAAAACCTAATGCAGCTAGAAGAAATAATGAACCAAGGGAACAAATAAAAGGTACTAGGTCGGAAAAATATAAATTATGGGTAAAACCATTTCTCACCCCAGAAATTGCATCTACTTCTAAATCTCCCGTCTTCGCTAGCGCTCCCGCTACCCTAGAGTTAGGCCTAAAACCTAAAGTGTATGTCTATTATAATGATTTAAATGAGTTAGTAGTGAGGCTTGTAAAACTAGACGCTTCAAAAGAAGCTGGAAATGGAAATCGTACGATTAAGGCAAGCATTCTCGAAGAACTTGAGATGGGCGTTATCGAGTTTTTATAAATAGACTACTAGGATATATCCTTGTTCATTACTACTGTAACTATGAACAAGTTCGGACATTCTCTGCCTTCTACTCGTAAACCTATTCAAGTCACCTTTAACTAGTGATGGTGGTTATAAGATCAGAAAATCATTCTCTGTGTAATATTCAAGCACCTGTAGAGGGAAATGATGCTGTAAACAAGCAGAACGTTGATGCGTTGGTAGAACAATTATAGGAAACGATGGAAATTGTAAATAGTAAATATCTTACTTTCAGTGAGGAGACGGAGAAAAGATTTGAAGAGTTAAGAACTAGTAATAGAATAGTTCGTATATCTTTTTTACATACTGCTAATAATGTTGCCACTTATGTTGATTCTAAAGAAGGAGAGCTTAAAACTATCAAATCATTAATGAGGAAACTTCAAAATTGAATTATGATATAGCAGTAACTCCAGAAATAGCCGTGTTTTTGTTGGAATCACCGTAATCCGAGTTATGTTGCCCAGTATAAGAATAACAAGCAAACGAGTAAACCTACCACCAGCATGCATAACAGTTTCTTCGGTGTGAAAACGACAGAAACTTCAACAGCCCGCCTGTTGGGTGAGAGAATAATATTGTTAAAAAGTTTGGACGTTATTTTGTATTTTTGTGATGAAGGTATATGTAACTTTTTAAATATGCAACATATTATAGATTTATTAAAAAAACGTTTTAAAACGTTTTTCGCCAACTTAACGGTAAAATTTAGAACAATTGATAAAATGATTTTGAGATAATTATTTTTGAAAGCTCTTGAGGAAAGAATAGTCTTAATGCCTCATTTATTTGAAAAGATATTGTAAAAACACGTTTTGCGGATTTTCAATCCCATAGAGTGTTTCAAAAAAATATTTTCTTCTCTTACGTACGTCACAAAAACTCAAATTTTCGTTTTATCTTTGACCCTCTATGACACAGATATAGTGGGCGATGAATATGTTTTATAATATGTACTATTGATTGAAATTGGTTTATGTGTTCTCTAAAAATTCATAAAAAAATTTAATACTTTCTATAAAAAAATTAAGTGTCTACACTAATGATTTCACAATTTTATGCCATCAAGATATCTACGTAATTATATATTTTTTCTCAATTTAGGTTTTGGTGTTCCGAAAATTATTTTTAGAACATTTTAATCACCTAGAAATTATTTATAATCTATGCCCATTACACCTCAATAATTCCTTCCCTCTCATACTTATAAAAAGTGACCATTCGTTTTTTTCCGAAATATTCTCCATTTTACGTTGAAGTCTCCATTTTCCATTTATAACCAATTAAAGCATAATATTCGCCTATTTTCCGAACGTTATTTGTTATGTTATCTAGGTATAATAATTTTTTTTGAAAAGTTAAAAAAATATTGTAGTTTGTTTTATGTATTTAAATGCAGTTTTTAACGGGATAACTTTTTTTTTACTTCCCTGGTAAAAGGGAAGTATTGTAATCGTGAAAAAATCACCCTCCAAGCTTTTTTCAGTCTTCACGTTTCAGGGTGCCTAGATGCCGAAAAACATGTTTTCTCAATTCCGTCGATTTGTCTGTCAGTTCGCGGTATAGCTAAAAAACTACTTACCAGATTGACTTCGAATTTTGTTCGAAAATTGAGGATCACATGGGGATGACCTGGTAACATTTTGAAAAAATCCAATATGGCGAAACAAAATGTCGGCCTATTGAAATGGTACAAAAATTATTATTAAAAAAACTGCTCATCCAATTTATCTGAAATCTTGCACAAACATCAACTATTATGTTGGAATCAAGTGGTAGGAATCGAAGATGGCGGAACAAAATGGGGGCCGAATAAAATATTTAAAAATTCAGCCTGAAAAAACTACTTAATAGATTGATTTCTAATTGTGTGCCATAACTAATTGTGGTATAGGGGTCAACTAGTAAAATTGTGGTCCTAATTCAAGACGGTCAAACAAAATGACCTAATAAAATATTTTACTTATCTTGGCGGTTTAGAGTATCCAGATGCCAAAAAAATATGTTTTAAATTTCGTCGGTCTGTCAGTTCGCGGCATATGGGGATGATGCCTAAAAAACTACTTATCCAAGTTTATCTGAAATTTTGAATAAACATTAAGTAATATGTTGGAATCAACTGGTAAAATTTTGGTACGAATCCAAGATGGCGGAACAAAATGGCGGCATAATAAATTAATTTAAAATTCAGGCTGGTGAAACTACTTAATGGGTTGATTTCAAATTGTGTGCCATAACTAATTGGGGTATAGGGATCAATTAGTAAAACTGTGTTACTAATTCAAGATGGCGGAATAAAAGGGCAACCAAATTAAATGTTTGTAATCGTGAAAAAAATCACCCGCTCAGGTTTTACATATCTTCACGTTTTAGCGTCCCAAGATGCCAAAAAAATATGTTTTATCAATTCCGTTTCTCGGTCTATCTGTCAGTTTGCGGCATAGATTGACTTCAAATTTTAGTTGAAAATTAAGGCTCATATGGAGATAATGGTAACAATCCAATATGGCGGAACAATGCTAAAAAAATTATTATCCAATTTACCTCAAGTTTTGCACAAAAATCAAATGTGTCATAGTAATGAAAAAGACGGCCAAATAAATTTTTTAAAAAATCTTGTACAATTGTCTTTAAGTTTTGCACAAAAATTAAATGTGAAAATGGGATAAACTGGTACGAATTCAACATGATACAACAAAATGGCGGTATGTTGCGTAAAAGTCAAGTATGGAATAGGTAGAAAAAAACTGGTAAAATATTGGTAGGAATCCAATATGATAGAACAAAATGGCGCCCAATAAATATGTTTGAAAAGACAGTATATGTAACACATATATACTGTGACTATGTACTGAACTAAATTGGGCCACACCTCACTATTCCTAACATAAAAAAAAATCATAACTAGGGAAGTTCCGGGTAAAGGAGATTCACCGATTTTTTATCTGTATTTCTGTTGTTCATAACTCGTAAATTGTAGTCTGTTGGCTGTTATGCAGACATTTTGAAAACTGACATTAATGATCCGGGATTCCGGACTTTAAAAAAAATCGTAATAGAGGGCAAGAGTAGTTTTTAGTAATTATATAGCTATTTTTATTATCATGAGCATAAAAAAATTAGGATTAAAACGGTTTCCATTCCTGTGTTATGCTATAATAAACCACTTGTAAATAACATATTCACAGTCAAGTGTAATTTCTTGAGTTTCTAATACTTTTCAATAAAACGTGATTTAAATTTTAATTTTTTTAGATCAAAGAAAAGGAGACATAAAAGCAAAAATGAATGTCAGGATGCTCCACAAATTAATCCTGATACAGTTAGGCATGGCAATTGGTGGAAAATTACAAAAACAGAAGATATTGTGGGAGCTGTGGCTATAGAATTTGATTCACATGTATATGTTAAAGCACTAGATAATGGTCTGTATTAATCTGTTAGAATTACCCATATTGACGTACTGAAATATAAATTTAGCCCTTTCCCAATAACATGGCTCTTAGTAAAATTAAACAAATAACAATAAAAGAAAAAAACAATTATAATTAATATAATAATTATTTGCCTCGGTAATGCGATAATTGCTTATTTGTGAGTTTGATTTTTAACATTCACAAATGTCATTTGTAAACATATTGGTGTGGATTTCTCAGTTCCGAAGGAAGAAGTAAAGAATGAAAGTTAAGAAAAAATTGTTAAAAAATGCTTTGAAGCTCAAAAAAGCAAATTTGGTTGCTTGAAAGAACCCTCCAAAACGATCTATTAAAGTAGTTAATACGTCCCAGATAGTTTTTGAGATGTGTTTGAAATTGTTTAAAAGACCCTCAGTCTGTACAATTATCAAACGCTATTACAATTCTATTAAAACAATGTTTCCGAAATAGATGAAGGTATTTCATGATTTGGTTTATGTTTCCTAGCGGATGTGGGGACATTTCTGGAAAAATTTAGAAAATACCTTTGCTTCTCTTAAAATGAAACCACAAAATTTTGTGTTTGTATGATTTGTCTACTACAGTAAGCCGTTTATCAGGTAGATCGATAAATAAGACAAACTGTTGTACTACCCGCTAGTTGCTTTTGGTACTTAATGACTAGAAGTAGCCACTTTTACAAACTGTAAAATGGTTTTTTTTTGATTTTGTATATAAAACTCTCTAACCGAGGGCCTTGTGTAAATCGAATTAGAATAAAAGGTATCATTTTTCAATAAAAAATGTAATTTTTTCAAGAAGGGCCGTGGTTTGGTTAACATCAGGATAAGTACTTTAACAGGTCAGACTTTTTAACCTGACATGGCTTCGGAAAATTTCAAATATCTCCTCAAATGCTTTGAGGCGCTTTAAAAATGGGTATTTATAGTAGAATACATTTTACAGTTCATATCCAAATTTTGTAAAGTTCTAGGAGGTATTTCATGCCGAGTTTTGTATACCAAATAAATGTGTACTTTTAATATCATTTAATTAATGAGTCGTGTCATACATGACATTGCCGTTTTTTATTTTGCGTTATATGGGGTATATACCCCCAATTAGTGTTGCCGATTTTAGTACATAAAACGGTTTCTTGTACTAGATTAATATGCGAGCTTAAAGCAATTCGGTCGGCTTTCAATTTTAACATTATACTAAGTATATAAAAACAATATATATATATATATATATATATATATATATATATATATATATATAGATACTAAAATCAATAAAAATGCGCTTTCACACACCTTTATCAAAAGTTCTTTGCCGAATGTAGGTCGTTTTGCACCTGCAGAAATTATGTATTTCTGCTATTCTACATATATCTTTTCCGGCCAAGAACTTTTGATAAAGGTGTGTGAAAGCGCATTTTTATTGATTTTAGTATCTATTCTCCGCATGATGGTGCTAGTGCATACTTTGCCAAATTCCTATGGGTTTGCAGCCGGAAACCACCGGAGCCCCAATAGGTGGCGCTAAGTGTTATACTTAGCATGTAGTACTGTTCCAGTATGGTAGATGTTTCGTTTTCAATTTTGTCATATCGAGCAATCTGTTATTTCAGATCTCCCTGGGTACAAGCCTGCCTGATGAGGGTAAAGGCCCAGAAATCATGATCGCAGAAGGGTACCCTGTGACATAATCGAAAGCAATTCTTCTTGTAGGTCGTTTTGCACCTGCAGAAATTATGTATTTCTGCTATTCTATATATATATATATATATATATATATATATATATATATTTTTTTTTTTTTTTTTGGTATTAGTCGTTTAAATTATAAACAAATTAATTTTATTGGTGCCATTTTTGACATTTTATTTTGTAAATTTCATTAATGGCGATCAAAATGAAATGTCATTTGCAGCAGAATTATTGTTTAAACAAAGCCTCCCGGGATAAACAAGTAGCTATAACTCTTAACAAATGAAGTCAAGGTCAATATTTTGCATCACGTAAGCTGTATTTAGAAGATCTATACGTTGCAAATTGTACAAGTTATTGACATTAGCAAAAAGCTCATTTTTAAGTGTTTTTTCGCGTTTTCCTTAGAAACTAATCAACGGTTTTCCTCCGGGCATATCTCAAAAAGTTTTGAATTTTGAAATATCTACTTTTAGAAAAAGCATTATTATAGGATCTGCCCCTTTTAATATAGAAGAAAAAAAAACAATTTTCGGCACTTTTAAATAATAGTTTATATATTTTCCGCAATTATTTTTTGGATGGATTTTTATAAAATAACATTATTTAGATACATTTTTGTTTTTTTTTAACTGTTTTATTCCAAACCAACTTTACAAGTTTATTACATGGAATGTATAATATAACAATAAAAAATAATAATAATAAAGTTGTAATAAATGAAAAAACTATGTTATAATTCAATATAATATAAAACTAGGTTGAAATAAATATTTTAAAAAATCTAATCATTTTTATTTTTGTAATATACTTTCTGGTAAGTTATTATATATTTTTAAACCGTGCCGAATTGATTTTTTCCCAAAGTTACTTTTTACTGTAATGGTCTGTAATTGTAAACAATGTCTTGTATCGTGGTTATGTGAAGTATTAGATTTTTTAAATATAATATTTGATTTTTTCCATTAATAATAGAGTGTATTAAAATGCAAATTTTTAAATTATAAATACTTTGTTTAAATATACGTTAGGTTTATATAGGTTAATAGAGGGTTCCAAATATGGTAGTTTATAAATAAATTTTAGAATTTTATTTTGCAATTTTTTTAAAGGTTTAGTATGTGACGAATAAGCAGACCCCAAATTGAAATTAAATATTGGAATTTAAAATATATTAAAGAATAATGTTTTTTAAGAATTTTAATGGTACGAAATATCTTGCTTTGTATAATTCTTCTTTTAAGGCAGTTATAGCCGTTCTTAAACTCTGAATATGATTTTTCCAACTTAAGTTTTCATCTATAATTAATCCTAAAAATGTTGTTGTGTTTGATTATTTAATTTTGTTATTGTTTATTACTATTGGGGAAATACCAGAATTTATCTTTGTTTTACTTATTAACATAAAAGAAGATTTACTAAAATTTAATGAAAATTTGTGAGATTTAAGCCAGGAACAAATTAATTGTAGATTATGTTTTATATAAAAAAAATGCATTTAAATTATCAAAAAAATAAATAATTGTTTAAATTTAATTTATAAACTGAATTTATATAAATTAAAAATAAAACTCGCGCCAATATTGATCCCTGTGGTACTCCACAAACTATTTCTTTTTGATTAAGTATTGCATTATTTATTTGTACAAACTGTCTGTGTTTACTTAGTTAATTTTTAGGTAAATTATACGTATTGCCCCTTATTCCAATATTGTATAATTTTTGTAAAATATTATGATTTACTGTATCAAATGCCTTACACCGATCAAAGCATAGTAAAAGCATTTCTTTTTATCATCAACTTTAATTTGAATATCTGTTATGACATCCATAACAGCTGTTTCCGTATCCCTTAATCTGCAAAAACCATATTGTCTATTAAACAGTAAATTTTCATTTTCCAAATATTGATTTTAATCTATCTATGTTATATATCATCACATATTTTATTTCCCTCATAAGGAGAAAGTATTGTAATAAAAAAAACCAACTAACCAGATCTTTCAGATCTTTACGTTTTAGGGTCCCTAGGTGCCTAAATAATATATAAAACTATATAAGACATGATTTTATAGCACGAGACGAGACGAGACGAGAGAGGGTTAGAAAACGAGTCCAAAGCGAGTTTTCTAAAGGCCGAGTGAAATTAAATGTCTTATGAAACGAGTATTTTATTCTTTTTTTCTATTTTGTGCACTAAATTTATCTTAAAGAAAAAAACACGCGCGCACCATTTTTGTTTTCTAATTTTGAGACGTGACCAGTTTCAAATTCAAGGTGGCCATGACTTAGCATTGCCAACTTTGTAGAGCAAAAAAAATAGTATCGAAAAGAGGGCCAGTAAGACGCTACTTTGCCTGTCGAACAGACGTCTTTATGATTGCAAAGTAGCACTTGATTTTTCGATTTTATTGCATCTGCCGAGCTCGGGAATTTTACCCTAACTAACAGAATAATATTTCCAAAATGTTAAGTAGTTAGTATAGAATATATTAAACATTTGTATTTTATAGGTTTGTTTACATTGGGTGCACCACACAATGAAGGAGATGGACCATCTCCAGAAGAAATTTTGACAGGAGTATGTATTAACGAAAGTAAAGTTGCATTTAAGTCTGGATATGATAAATATTTACGAGTTGATAAAGATGGAATTGTTACGGGACGGTCAGATGCAATTGGACCTATGGAACAATGGGAACCTATATTAGAGGTTAGTTGTTATTGTAATCAGTTGTGATAAGTGTTCAGCAAAAGTAATTAAAGTAACCAGTATTAAGTACATAAAATATTCAGTAATTATTAAATACTTAGTAGAATCTATACTATATAAGTTAGGTAAAAAATTTGTATTTAAATTCAAACCTCCAGGTGTTGTTGTAAAAAACGTTTACGCCTGCCAAACAACCTATATATATATATATATATATATATATATATATATATATATATATATATATATATATATATATATATATATATATATATATATATATATATATATATATATATATATATATAGGTATATATATA